>CM076574.1:2829408-3130199 GCA_034641835.2 Pinus albicaulis | reverse complement strand
GTTGCTAGACCCGGTCTGGGCTAGTAGGGATCGCCTCTGTCTGTAGAGGGGATTTACCTCCACAACAGTTGGTGATTTAGAATTTGATCTAGAAGTTGTGGGATGCTTTTGGGGAGATCGACTCTTATGAGGGCTTTTAGTTTTAGGTTTAGATTTATATGCCATTCATAGTCATGCCCTCCTTCTACCACCAAAAATGTTGAGGCCTCAGAAATCTGTGGCAACAACAAGGGGGATAACTAGCCGGTCCGGACCTTAAAGCAGTTCCTTTTCCATTTGGGATAGTGGCTCCAACTGGGTGTAATGGGACCAGTTTCCCAGATTTGGTTTTTTTGTATGATTGTTGAGTTTCTCTCAAAATATTTGCATAAAGAATTACTAAAAAATTTAAAAAAAATTATTCTAGAATGCAAAACTTTGAATTAAGTCTAATCTAATCTAACCTGGGATAATACTAATTTTATGTGATTTAGAATGATATCTACTCAGTCTGTGATAATTTAGATCAATCACAGACTTAATAGAACTAATACTTTGTAAGATGATTCTTTTGAGAAAAATTTAATCAAAAGTATATGTGAAACATATTGCATATATTCTGATGATAATATATAAAATAAATCAGTCTCTATCCTTATATCGTACAATAGTGCAACTGATGTTTCAAACTGAAACAATTGATTTCATGCATAATTCATAAAAACTAGACTTATCACTAATGTTTAAAACATAATTTAGCATATATGATAATAGTACCAGATGTATACTATCCTGTTCATCTTATCAACAATAATAGGCCACAATAAATTCTTCTATCAATAATTTTTTCAGAGAATACAAAAGTGCATCAATAGTGATCAACAAAATGATGTATAACTGAAAAGGTTGTGTTCCATTATTTTATCAAGACATCCACAAACTTACAATAAAGCATTCTTTGTAAATGTTCTCAATAAAATTCTGGACCCTTCTCTAAATGCATGAGAAGGGTTTAAATACTACATTAACTACCTAAAAACAAACAAATTATACAAAATATCCTATGAGGTGGTTTCAAACAAACTTCCTCATTCCTAGTGCCTATTTGCTAAAATTGAAATTATTAAAAACAAACTAACTTATAATCATGCTCGATGATAGATTACTGCCAGCTGTACTTTTCTGCTCACAAATATCAGACATCGGCTAAACATGTGGAGGCTTCCCAAACTGCGTCTTCATTTGCCCAACAAATATCGCATCCTATAAAAGTGGCTGCATTTTCTGTATGGAATCCAGAGAGAAATTCAATGTCATTACTTGACTATGAGGTTTAACCAGTAACTTCCAATATGATTCCCAATCAGTCTTCTTCAGCTGTGCAAGCGTTTCTTCTCGGAGTTGACCTGTGTTTTTGCAACTTTGCTCTAAATTTCTGATATCAGGAATTGATTTGTGATTTCCTTAATCAAACCAAAAGTATGAAACATGTGGTTAATCATTTTGACCATATTATTTGATATACTTGCTGCTATGGCTATGGCCAACTCTGCCTGTTTTACTTGTGCATCCCAGTCAGTAAAAAGGATATATTTAAAAGTTTCTTGGATCTTTGGGAGACTTGACTTTCTCCCTTCCTTTGAATCCTTCCATTCAATATAATCAGAAATTTTAGTATTGAGTTCATTAAACTCAATTCTTTGGTCAATGACTGTATTGGTCAACTGTTCACTAATTTCCAAGTGTGGGATTATGTCTGACATCTGTAAGATAAACAAGTTTTGTTGTTTTGAGAGTAAGACATTTAATGCCAGGGCTTCTTTTATGAATTCCCCTGCAGTAGGAATACCTTCATATTTTGTAATATCTTCTCTCAATTCTCTAATCAGTGTGTTTTTGCTAGATAAGTAATTTTCATGACTTATCTTAAGCACTTCCATATCTTGCTGAAATTTGAGGAGTTGTTGCTCTACCTTCTGATTCAGACTGCTCCTTTCTTCTTCTAGTTGTTGTTGTAGCTGCATGATCTTATCATCCTTTTCTTGAACCAAAATGGATACTTCAGCTGCCTTATCCATCGTTGCAGTAGTGTATGCTCCAGCAAATTGTGATAGCCGAGTCAAATTTTCAATTGGATTTGAAGGAGTGTTTTTCCATACAACTTCCATAACTTCATTTCCTGGAGATGTTTCAATCCTTCTCCTTTTTCTTTGTTTTTCTTACTACAGCTTTATGGAGAGGGCTGTAGAGTACATCCAGTGGAGGGATATCAGTTACTTTCAGAACAATCTCATTAGTAGGAAGCACAGGAATGACTTTTGTATCTTGGGAGGTTATCTCAGGACTTTCAATGATTTATTTTGCCGAAACTGTTTGTCCCTTTGGAGTTTGAAATTCTGTATATTTCTGTGAAGATGATACCTCTGGGCTATTTATCAATGTGTTGCTAACTGGATTCCCGGTTTTATCTAGTTCACTCTGATTTTGTGAATCTGTTTGTTCTGTCCTGGTTTCTTTGCTTGCTTCAGTTGTATAACTAGTAACCAAGACATTTTGAGGGATATGTCTGAGTCTTTGTTCTTTGTACTCATTGAATCTCTGTAATTATTTTGGATTCAGGTTCAATTTGACAACATTTTGGACTTCTTCAAAGTCCCAATGAATTGCAAAATGTCTTCAAATCTATCATCAGTGTGTATGATAGGTTTGACTTTAACTGACTGAGTAAACTTGTTAGCAATCTTCTCTGGGTCGAACTGCCTTGAGGGTAAAACAGGGAGCTTGAAAAGCTCAATATTCTGACATTCTTTCAATGCATGATTGAAATTACTAAGGGTGAATGTACCACATTGAATTGGAAAACTTGGCCATAAGTATTTTTTACTATCCTTCAAATATTTGGTGAGTCCATTTCGAACAGTTTGGTAAGCGACTTCTCTCGCCATTAATTTATCAGAAACATACAAAGGAAGAATATGTGGGGGAGAAGAGCTTCCAAATACTCTGATATGTGAAAATTATTCTTCAATAAAACATCTCCCTATAATTTGAAGGTTTGAAAGGGCTTCTTTAGTGAATCTAGGGCTCACTCTGTCAAACATTAATTGATGTAACGGTAACGCAACTCCATAACATAGTCTATAAAAATTTTGTGCATTATTATGCTCCCATATCTCTTTACGACTCAAATTAATAGCGGTGGGATCCATGGGAGTCCATTTCTAACCCATAATTGGAAAACTGGTAGAAAAACATATAGCATCAAATATATATGCACTCATGAAAAATTGGGGAACAGGTTTGGAGGAAGAAGCTCTTGTCTGGCGATATTCGTTAATTGATTTAGCTAGATTTTTAGAAAGAATGGTTGTGCAATTCATATTGTGGGAATTAACACAAGAATCAATCAGGGGAAGTCAATTTATGGAGAACTTGGTATTATCAGGGAGACCATATAATATGCATAGCATCACGACTGGGAAATTGTAGGGATTTGCAAGTGAGGCAATAGGATACATAACTGATTTCTCATGTTTGAACTTGTTATCCAGTTTCCTCCAACCCTAAATTGTCTTGAAAGGGTCCTCATTGTTCTTTGAAAATTTCTCAACAAATCTATTATCATAGATGTCTTGTGGGTCAGGTAGGTTGTACATGACTTTCAAGTCTTTGGCTCTGAAAGAACCTAAGATTTCATTGTTAGTGGTTCTTAATTGTCTATCCTTGATTGTTGAATTTTCAAGCACCCACCTAATCATGTCGGTATATGGTAAAAGAGTATCCCTTGCCGCTATCCTATGAAGGAAGAAACATGCAATAGCTTTAAACTGTAAATTTGAGGGTCTCACATCATCAGCAGTTGCTTTGATCTCCACTACTTCAGGTTCTTCGTCTTTGAGAATGGTATTGTAATATTCCCAATTAGCCACTGCTAGGTGGAATATTATAGTTACTCCATTTTTGCAGTAGAAGAGTAAAAGGACAATAAAAAAAATCCCAGTGTGAAAAGGGATCAGGTTAGGAGGGAAAATAAATCCACCTTGGTGTGAAAGAGGGAAAATGCAGGTGAACTAGATCTAGTTAACCAAGTCAAAAACGCTGCTACTAGAGGAGGGAAATCAACAAGGACATCACAGTTTTGAAAGGGGAATCTTTCCTAGGAATTCACCTCATAAATGAGTGGGGTCCAGGGTGAAGAGGCTCACCAAGGATAACAAGAAGGAGATAGCATCAAGGAAGGAATTCATTATTCATATATGTTTGGTCTTTTGACTACTTGCAAGCTTTAGCTGTTTAGTTGTAGTAGCAACACTGTTTAGTGCACAGGATTCTCATGCGGGAATTCCATCTTCACCTTTGGTTAAGCTTGTTTAAGAGATCAAAGGGGAAGGTCCTGAGCTAATTTTCCATCATCTAAATTGAGGTCATTTAGCCATCAACGTCTACAGTGCAGTCACTTCTAGTAACTGCGTCTTTTCTGTAGGAGTAGCAGTAGCAGGTTTAAACCCCTTGATTTTGTGCTTGTATTAGAGGAGGAGGTGTCTATTTCTCTCCAGAAAGTCTATTAAGGAGGGACTTCGGTCATTTTCTATATTGATCAGCTATTTCATGTTATATTCAGTCTTATTTAATACAAATTTTCTTTGGACTGTGTTATTTTCTGCGGTACTGCATTTTACATTGGTATTTTTCCGAAAACCCTTGCTGGGGTGTTCTAATGTTCATGTAAAAGAGGTCAAACCTCCCATTTTTTATTCTATGATTAATGAAAGCTCCAGATCTATATTGAATCATATTTTTCTATAGAAGCCCTAATGAAAATTACGCTATTGCAGTCTTCAGAAATTCTATTGTGTGAAGTCATGGGATTGGAATTCTTTTGAGCACATATGAGCTTGGGAGATTTGTTTAGTGTAGCTAGAATGATTTGTTTCTAATTCCATTTCATATTTAAGATACATACAACATATATAAGAGGATCCAAGTCCTTTTTTTCATTTTTGTTGCATGGTTTTCCTTATACAATGTCTCCCTTGAACATATTGCAGAAATTCCTGAAAAGGAATATTACAGGTATAGATAGCTTGCCACTTTGTGGCACCTCCATCAGCAGTGCAGACTGTATCTGAGACTATCGATGAAATTTCTGTTATTCTTCTTCTACAATAGTCTGTTTGCTGTGCTTTTGCATTACCTTGCAGATGGACATATCTTGAAGGAAAATCCGCATTAAAAAAGAGTAATGATCAAATGAAGGAAGATATATTTGAAATGAACAATTCAAAAAGAAAAGATCTAGGAAGTAGCTATTCCATTAATTATACGTAACCAAACAATAATTATTTGCATTGGGATGATAAAACACACTTAATCATTTCTGCCATGATTTATTTCACGTAAAAGCTTTATTTAAAACTTGTCAAATGTATCGCATCGCACCCTTTAAATCTGACTTTATGAAGCACATTACATTTTTCTTATGCGATATGCGATTTCGCGATATTGCGAAATCGCAAAATCGCAGTATCAGAATATCTCAAAATCAGAGTTGTCGCAATATCAGAACTTTGGTGAAGTCTACTTAAAGTTTCAAACATATATTAGCAATATGCGATTTATGCTATCGCTTGCGAAACTCCGATCGTTGATTGCAAAATCGAGATTTCATTGCTTTGTTACTTATCTTTTAATGAGAAAAGATTATGCGGGATGAAATTTGCGATAGGGTAATTTCAAGGATTTTTTATTCATTTCTTTTTGTTTTTATGTTTTTATTTAATAAAAGAAATAATGTTTTTTTGGAGTTTGATTTTTCATCTAAAATGAAAAATAAATTTTTAAGAAGGGTCCCTATTTCTATTTATCAAAGGTCTAGATTATTTTGAAAATAAAAATGGGGGGAGTTGTTGCATAGCACAACACTAGGGAAAAATACTTCTATTCTAATTGCTTTATAAAAAAACCTATCCACCCATAGAAAAAACAACTCTTGCCTCCATATGAGACTCGACCTAGCTCATATGGATCTATATATTTTGGGATTTTCTTTGACTAAATCTTGACATGAACTTCAAATATCTACGTCCCTCAAACTAGGGTTACCTTAGTCAATATTACGCCTTAGACTACTTCGTTTCTGGTCCTAAATTCCAGTCCATGCCCTCCTCCATTTGTGTTGTTCCTTATTACAAACCTTACAACCTACTAACCACCACAAGACAGGGTCTCAACCCTCTCTGTTATTTTATAATTTTATGTGGACTTAACATAGAGACACCATTGAAATCACCTTCCCAGATTCACATGAGCAACCTCCCTTGAGCTCGATCTTCCAGAAGAGAACCAACAATATGCCATCCTACTTCCTAGCTCAAACCCATTAAGGTATGCGACATTATTGTGAACCCTCACATGATGATCTTTCTCTTGTTGGATGATCAATGCCTCCCTTTAGCAACCCTTACTTGACCCTCTAACTCGACCTACTTTAGTACTACATCTCTCTTGGTCTCCTTGATCAAATGAGCTCCTTCTCACTTGATGCTCTTGACTTCATCATAATGCCTCCTTAAATATATATATTTTTTAGGCCTCTTAGGAACCCTCTAGAATTTATGAGTTTTATCCACTTGTACCTTAGGAAATATCGATTTTACTTTTTAATTTTGTTTTAGATTTTAAACCCCATCTTGGGTCCAAAACCCCTTTGTTTGGGTTCTTTTCCCATAAATCCTTTCGTGACCAAAATCACATAAACCCATATCACTAGGCTTGTGGAGTACCTCCCAAGATATATAATTCAACAACATAGTCTACTTGTAGTAACTGTAACTTGGTAAAACTCTTGTAATCAAGCGATTACTTGGTTGGGTTCCCAAGTTGAATATTAAGTAAGGGTTGTTGTGAGGGCACGATAGTTATGGAGGGTCAGGGCATGTCAAGGAATGAAAAGGTGTGCTAACATATGTTAGACAATGTCAATGCACACTAATGAGTGTTAGGGAGTGTTGGGGTATCACAAGGGATAACTAGGTCAAAATGCATGGAAAGGAACACATAAGAGTGTGTGCTAGGGAGTGTCAACAAATTCAAGTGTGCCAAAGATGAAGTGTAATAGAAGAAGTTTAGAATATGATTTGCAGGAGGCAAGCCTATGGTTGAAATAAGGGGCTCAGAATAGAATTTTTAGACAAAGGGAGACATTTCATTGGGGACAACACGATTTTTCCTTTAGCTATTATTTTTATATGAGATGTGGTACATTTTGGTTGCATGCTCATGTTTAAACTATTCTAGATACTTTCATATTGTACATTATTGTGTATAAGTTTTGGGGCACTCGGCTTGTGTCAACTTATATCTTGTGTGTCTTGTGCATCGTGTGGTTCTTGCAAACTCTCAATTAATGATCTATTGTTTATATGAACTAGACATACATGTGAAATATTTCCTATGTAAGCTATGTTGCTTAGTTGTTTTATGGCCATGGCTAGATGTGATCCTTGTCTTGGTAACTAGTTAAGTGGGAAAATTTGAACTTGGATATGAGTGGCCTAAGATGAGTTATAGGTAGTTCTTAGGTGAAAAGGGCACAATATACTTGTAGTAGGTGCAATTGGTCAAGTTGTTGCAACTGAAGCAGGCCAATGTCACATGAAATGCAGTAAAAAGGACTTGATTGGGTTTCAAAGTCATGAAAAAATGCAAGGCTAGTTGCGAGGGTATGAGTTCCAAGGCTTGCTAGGGATGCTAGGGCATGCTAAAATGTTCCAGATTGTGAAAAGGCATGACAAACATTCTAATATGTGCCAAGTGATCAGGCATGCCAAGATGTGCAAGGGTGTGACAATGCATGCCAGAGATCTGTCAAGGAAACAAAATGGAGAAAAAATTTAAACTACAAGGAAATGAACACATAAGAGAGTTAATAAGTCATCATTTTACCTTTTCCAAGAGGGGCATGCTAGGCACACCAACACAAGGTTCCAATAGGTTCAAAGTGCCAAGCCTTAGTGCATTCTAAGTGCCAAATTTTCCTCTATTTCTTCTCATATACTTTCCAATAATTGATCTCAAACAAATTTAATATTAAACCATGCCAAATCATACCTTGGAATCTCAATGCATGCCAGACATGCTAAGACTTTCCAAGCACCAACACATGCCAAGTGCCAATGTGTGTCGGGGAGTGTTATGCATGTTATGAAGTGGAATGGCATGTTAGAGAGTGCTAAGGTGTGCTAGAGAGTGCCAATGCATGTTGAGGAGTGAATGAATATGATGGTGTGATAGGGAGTGTCAATGAGTGCTAGTTTTCATGCCAAGGAGGGAGTGAAAAGGTATGCTAAGCACTGGTAAGTCATGATAGTAAATATCAAAGCATGTAAATAAGTTCAAAAGTATGCTAGGGAGTTGTAGGGTGTATTAACATTTTCCTAATAGTTCCAAGGAATGAAAATACATGTCAGGTGCTAAGGCATGCTAGGATGTGTAGGGTGTCAGGGTATGCCAATATGTGTCAAGGAGTGTCAAGGAAAAAAAAATAAGAACCAAGCTAAAATGCAAGGAAATGAACACGTAAGAAGGTTAATAAGTCAAGAATTTATCTTTTTCAAAAGAGGCATGCTACACACATTAATAATAGGTTCTAATACATTCCAAGTGACAATGTATCTCAATGCATGCCAAGGTGTTCCAGGGCATGCTACGGACTATAGGGCATGCCAACACATTCTAGGAGTGTGCCATGTTGTGCTAGGGCATGAAAACATGTGCTTGGGCATCCTAGTCATGGCAAGATGTTCTAGGTACAAATATGTTCCAAGGCATGTGAGATTCCAAGGAATGTTATTGTGCACCAAAGAATATTAAGGTGTGGCAAGATTTTTGAGGAGTGCTAGGTCTCTCAAATCATTAATATAATTGAAAAAGCTTAATCATTTATTACATAATATAGTTCCTACACACACTAGTGGAACTTTATATAAAGGGAATTTGATAGATAATAAACCTAATAGATATGAAAACTATATTATGATTACTTGAGGGAAATGGTACACACTAATTACTTATAAACAAATTGAATAGATATAATCACTATGGCCTTGGAAACATAATGAAAATGACTCCATAAAAATGGTATTAAATCAGAAAAAACATATTCAAAAACTCATTGGAATGATCAATGATGACGAAAATTTTTTGACCGTCACCAAAAGTAACCAAAAAGAGCATGGGTGAGCGTCAATAAAATATTGTCACTAGAAGTGTCACCAAAGAGAGAATTAGTGATGGGCCTTTAATTACCCTCACCAAAAGTGTCATTGAAAATGGCTTTGGTGACAAACCTTAAAGGGCCATCACTATATACACTTACAACAACGCTTTTTTAAGGACCATCACGATATGCAACATTGGTGATGGACCTTAAAGGTCTGTCACAGGCATGACCCTAACCAATGGAATTTTTTGTTGTAGTGCCTTATTTTTAAGATTTGTAAAGTCCATGAATATTACTTTTGAAACCATGGACACAAAATTTGATAGGTTGTAAAATTACGGGTTCCAGAAAGAAAGGTGGAAGATAGTTTGGTAGTAGCGATGACACCTTTGAAAGTGGTTTTTATACAAAGTAAAAAGGAAAGAAAAAGGAAGGAATAATGGAAAACAATAAGGAAAAGTCATGTACAACTTCAAATTTAGGTAAAAGCAAGAGCGAAGTATAAAAATAATAATTGTTACCAGTGTGAAAATGTACGTTCTTTGAAGGATGAATGCAAGGAAAAGTAGTGTTATTTGGAGCATGGTAAGTTGAATAAGAAGCAAGGAAACATTGTTGAAAAAGAAAATACAGAGGAAACATAAAATTATGCCTTTGTCATTTCTCAAAGTTGAGGCAAGTTTCTAGTGTGGTATTCTGATTTTGGGACATCAAAGCACATGACTAACAAGTTTCATTGGTTTATGGAATTGGTAAATGACAAATATAAATTATATTTGGTTATTTTAGTTGATGATAAAACTCAATTTGTGGAGAGAAGAGGTGACATGCAACTTGATTCAGATGGAAAACTTTTACAAGTGTCCTTTATATTTTAGGCCCAAAGAAGAATCTAGTTTTAGTGAGTGAAATAAGTAGTCATTGTAAACACTAGAATGTAATCTTCAATGGAGATCAATATATTGTAGCACTAAAAAAGGCATGGAAATTACTTACATCATGTGTAAAGGAACATATATTTACATATTTTGGGAGGTGATATAAGAAAATCACGTTCTTTGGTGACGAGAAATGAAGGTATCACCAATATCATTAGTAGCTCATTGTGGTACCAAAGGTGTGGACATGTTAGTTACCACTATATTTATTTACTAATGAAATCCAAAATGGTACATGGTTTGTTGAATATACAAGAAGGGAGGAAATATGATGTGAAGTCTGTAACATTGAAATAATACAAAGCAACCTTCAAATATGAAACATCATAGAAAGCTAAGGGAGTGTTGGATCTTGTATTGTGATATTTATGAACCCATGCAAAAATTCCAATGACAGTGCATGGAATTGTATATTATGTTGATGATTTTTCTAGAAATATTTGAGCTTATTTCCTAAAGATAAAATTTGATTTTATTTCTTTATATTTCCAAGTTTAAATTTTTTAGGTGATAAAAAACAAATATTATGAATGTATAGAGGTCCTCCAATTAGAGAATAGAGGAGAATTCCACACACAAAAAAATCATTGACTTTTGGAAGACGAAAGGTATTTAGAGACAATTTTGTGTGGTAATACACCTCAATAAATGGGGTTGTAGAAACATGTTGTTGAAATGGAAAATACATGATGGAAGGTACAATTTTGTTAGAAAATGTAACTAGTTTCATTCTTCATAATTGTCAATGTACTCAAATCATTATGTATATTTTATGTTACAAAAAAGGATGAAAGAAAAATATTATTTTTGAGCATGGGTTTCATGCTCCAGTTTGATGGTTATATAGTTCAAGCATGTTCTTCATGCTTCTTGTTGATCAATGGTTGTCATTAATGTCAACCCAAACAACACCAGGGGCTACCCCGATCTTGCATGGTGATTTTGAACTACAAAATTACTATATTCTGGGTCAATAATATTTTTTATGGTTTCTACTTGTCGAGATGTTTCTGTTTATATATGGCACACCATGTAATTCTTCACGGTTTGAGAGATATTCATGTTTGAAGTTTGTAACCCTAGTTAGTGGGTTAAAACCCCATGGGGTTATGGCATGGGTCATTGAAAAGTCAAGAATTAATAATTTTTAAGCTCCTAAAATCCCTCCCATGTTCACTTGTTGAAGACCCTCTCAACCTAAGCATTTATATAAATTGTGATCCTCATATCTTCCTTATGTAGGGATTTTTCTACCTAAAACAGGTCATCGTGGCATTTGTGCTCTAAATTTTTTTCTATGAAGGTTCAGAAGCTGAAACTTTTATGAGGTGAAGCCGAAATCCTGAGGAAACTTTTGTAAAAATATCAAATAAATTTGCGCAATATTTTCAGACATATGATCTGTGGAAGTCAGTGTTTTTGTAGGCTCCTAAACTTCATCTCAAAGAAGTGACCTTGGGAAAATATTCATACCTCTCTCTCTAAGTATCGGATTGGAATTATGTAAAAAGTAGCAGATAGTAGCATGGAATATAGTTTTTACTGCATCAATTTCAGATTCGAATGAAGAAACAATGACACGTGGCATGCCGTACAAGTTCGCTCTACTGAACTAGTCCATATTTAGGTCATTGTGAGAGATTGGATATAACTCTCACTTGAAGAATCCAAATTGGGTAAGACCTATGGAATTGGAAAGAAGACTCGGAGGACTACTACAAAACCAAAAATCACATATTGGGGATCTGAAATATCAAAGATACACCAGATTCAATATCAAGATATTAGAAGGAAAGAAAAAGCTAGATCATGTGTTGTCAAGGGCTGCAAAGGACCAAAATTTCTAGGGAAACAAAGAAAATCAAGGTGCAATAGAGGGTAGCATGAAAAGAGCGGGAATCAAGGTGCAGAACAGTAGCGAGAAGTTCACCACATGAAGTCTTCAAGTGGGCAACACTACATACATTCATTGTAAATGTATCATTGTACTAAGACATTGTAAATGCATCATTGTAAAAATTGTACAAGTGTCTATCTGCCAAGAGTTGAAGTGGTAGTATTGGGAGGTATAGGATCATCATTAGGTGGTTGTGTCATATTTGGGGTTGTTATCACAAAATTTCACTTGATTGGCTGCTAATCAGATAACTCTATGTAACTGTTTCAAACCATCTTATGACTGAAGCTTAGACTCTTTAGTCTGAGAGGGCTCTCTCAAAGGGTTTTATGATATTAGATAATGATGAAACTAGATGGCTAACTCTATTTGAAAAATAAATTGATTTTTATGTATGTAGGTTGAAAAGAGTACAAGTCTACAACCATTGGTCTTATGGAGTCAACAAATCAGTAGGTTCAGTGGTAAGGTCTCTTGACATGGAAGTTGAGGCAGGTAAGAGTTTTTAACAAAGGTAAATCACTCATAGAACACAAGGAAACAAAGTCATTTCATCAATAAAGGAAGTCAGAGCATAAACATATGAATTCTAAGTAATAAAGATGAAATATAATGAAAGTAGTAAACATAAGAATATAGATCAGAAAGGAATTAAAAACTCCATGAGAATCTCAGGTCTATCAAGAAAACATTCTTTGTATTACTAATATCGGTCAAAATACATAAAGTTGCAGTAGTGCAAAAAGTCTCCAACCCTTTACAATTTTGATAATTTTCCCTTTAATAGACCTTCTTACATCAGAGATGATCTGCCTCTTGGCTAGATTCATCTAACTCTTCCTATGACACCTTGCATAACAGGAAAACATGTGCTTTAATCAGAAAATGACAGCTACACTCTAAAACAGTCCTTTTCCTAATAGGACTCAAAATCCTATTTATTACATAAAACTACCTTATCTCTTAAAATAGTTACATATCTGACAACTAATACTTCACATGTTTGAATGGGCTATGTCATAGCTCATCACTACTTGACATCTTAAATATCCTCCTCAACATATGGAGACAAACCCTATTTTTCAGGAAAACAGGGCCCTATCTTCAACGAATGCTTCAGCTGATGAGCTATCTCCATTTCATGGTCTTCAAGTTATAGATAATTGCTGGCAAGGTTCCTTGACCTGTTTGATGTGTCCACCTATCCAAAACTTCTCTTAAGCTGCTCAAAAACCTTTAAAGACAACTCGATACGAAAACATGATAGTTTCGTAGCGTGCTTTCGTAGCGTCCAAAAAATGAATTTTTCAATCAAAATTTCTGCTTATTTGTTTTTTCATGGTGTACATCATGACCTGACACATCATCACTACTGTTCTCCCCTCTTGAAAACTAAAAAAAGTGGTTTTAAAGGAAAAAATATAGCTACAAAATTTTCGTAGCATTTTCCTAGCTTCAAGCCTAGGAAACGCTACGAAACTGCGGAAAACTATGTAATTTCTAGGTTTTGACCTTGTTTCAAAAAGGTACCTTCCAGTTGTATAAACTTGATTTTCAATATGCCATTAATCTCTTAAAAAATAATCAAACTTAATTTAAGAACATTGAGGTGTTTCCTCTTCATTAATGATGAGTTGAGATATGGGTTCCTCAACTACAATCATCTTTAAACCCTTCTTCTCCAGCTCCTCATGGATCAATTCTAACTGCTCTTGAAGGTCTTTGACTTGGTCCTTCAGTTTTCTATTGCTAGATTTCAAGTGCAGGTTCATTATTCTAACATGCTTCACCTCTTTCCTCAATGGCATAGTTCATTTGATTAATTGTTGTGCATCATCTATGGTCTTTGACACACTATCAATCTGTTCTTCCCAAATCTCTTTCATTTCCTCAAACTACACTTTTTTGACATTACGTTTCCTTAACTCTTTATTCAAGGCTTCTTTTTCATGATTTGCTAACTTCAAATGCTCCTCAAGAACCTCAAACTCTATTTTTTTTTAATAATTTTCTCCTTTCCTTTCTTTTGCTTGATGACTGATTCCTCTTTTGCGGGTGATGAAAGGTTAATAATGCTTGGTAATGAATGGGTAGTTTCAGTGACCTTATGAACCTCTTTGCTACTTTCCAAGAGTTTTCTAGCATGTCTTTTCATGGGTTTCCTAGCCTGAAACATAAAACCTGCATCCTCACCTTCAAACTCTAACTTCTTTGTTGATCTAGATTTCTTGAGCTTCTTTCCTCTCTCATCTATATCCTCAACTTGGACTATGGGAGTCTCTTAAATATCAATAACATGCAAAATGTCTTCTAAATTTCCCTTAGCCATTTTTTGGCTTCTTGTAACCCTTTTTTTGCAATGTTTACTCACAGTTGGCTCTTTTTTTGCAGGTTTGCTCATAGTTGAATTTTGTTTTGCAGTTGAAACAGAAGGTGTATCAAGTTTCTGCAATTGCTTTGTTTGCATGATTACTGGTTCACTTTGATATGCCCCTGAAGGTGATGTTATACCTCTAGGTTTAGGAATTATTTTAGGGGTGATGGAATCCACTTCAAAACCACTGAAAAATAGAAAATAAGAACAGACTCTGCCTAGTCTTTTTAACTCATCTAAAACCAACAAATTTATTAAACCATGATGAAAAAGTGAGGTTTCACTTCCTTCAGATTTAGCTTGAACTTTATCTGCCATTTTTTCTAAGCTTCTCTATAAATAAAAAGGTAGATCAAGATATTTCTTACCAAAAAAATGTAGCATAAGCTTGAAGTGGTAAGAATAGACCTTATGATACCTCCCTTCACAAGTGAAGTATTTCTAAATGATAAGCAGTAGCTTTGAGAAATTATCTTTCATGTAGCTCCTTGGAATGGCATTTGTAAGGTCAACCTCACTATGTTCTGGCTTGATAAATTATTTACATTCCTGCATGTTGAATTTAAAACCTTTGAACCATTTTTCTTCTCCTCTTCGAATTCATGTTGCTGCTGGAATAGTCGCTGGTGTTATAGTGAGGTTCAGCATTCCCACTTTTGCAGTTGTCCCATTGAAATTTAGGGCAAACTCTTTAGAAACCTGTACATGGAATCCTTGCAATATTTGGAAAAACTGCAAACACCTTGTCTTTCTAAAACATTTTGAATCTATTGGGTCTTCATTTATCAGGTTCATGGCTGATGGCTCATATCTAAGACAATGGCCACCTTTTTTGGTCTTCCTCTTTGCAGCCATGGTACTTTATGTCTTCTCTGCCTCGCTTGATCAGTGATACCTGCAAAATTTTGAAAATACCACCCACGGATTGGGCTCAGTGAAATAGCTCTCCAGAGCTCAATAACATGCAAAGAGGGAGCGAAGAACGACAAATGAATCAATTGGGAAAGATTTTAAATTTTGATGACAACTCATAGAAAAATCATAACTCATACATACTTAAAATGGTAATAATGACTTCAGCCATGACCATTGTACCTTGATTTATCCCTAACTGACTCGAATTGTATCTATCCTAACCCTTTCAATCATTAACTGACACCTAACAGCTATTTGGAAAATACATATAGGAATACTTACTTCTGTAGTGTACTTAGTGTATTTATGGGCAGTTTCGCTACGAAAGTATTAGCAGTTTGTAGTGAAAAGTGTGTTTTTTCTGTGTAATTCGCTACGAAAGTAGGGATTCTTGGCTAAAATGACATTTTCAGAGTTGTATGCTTGGGAAATGAAATATTTCAGGAAATAATGATTGATGTGACATGAAAAGACTTGAATGGGTGTGGGTTTGAACCTTAGGATAAGATAATTAGAAAAATTTGAAAATTTCTTAACCAAGTAATGAAAAATGAATTCTATGACCATACCTTTGACACATGAACATCTAGGGCTATTTAAACTGATATTTCTCTTTTTTCTGAGTGATAACACTGGCTCCAAAAGGGATGGTGTGCCCCTGTGGTACACTAAATAACCTGTAGTTCCAGTGCTATCCATCTTCTTGAAAACAAAAACTCTGAAATTTGCCAAGCTTTCCTTCAAACTATAATGGCCTTCACCTCAGGCTTAAGCTTGATGACCAGCTTGTCTTTATTAGCAAAAAACATATAAAAATGGAATATATATAATGGAATGAAAGATCAACAGAACTTAAGAGGAATAGTGCTTCAAAAACCTGCCATTGACAGGCCCTCTAGCACAAGGTTGTCCATCCATCTCCTACAGAATGTAAGTGTTGCTTCCATGGAATGCAGCTACTCTGAATGGACCTTTCCAAATATTCTAAAACTTATAATGTTTCCCCTTTTCTTCAATCCTGACCTCCCATTTCAAAACCACATCTTGGATTTGAAAATTTTCCTCCTTGACCTTCCTGTCAAATGTCTTCTTGATTCTGTTTTGAGATTGCTGATTACTGTTATAGACTTCCTCCCTTTTCTCCTGCAAAGCTATCAACTGATTAATCCTCCTATGAATTGCATTCGGCTCCTCCTCCAATCCTTGCAGCAGCTTCATGACAGGCACTCCCAAGAATGTAGGAAAGATGGCTTCAGCTCCATATACCAAATCATAAGGTGAAGTTCCAATTGATATTTTTGTGCACACTCTATCAACCCACAAAGAATAATTCAACTTCAATTCCATGACTTCTTATTTTCCTGCAACACCTTCTTGATAATCCTCACAATGCTCTTGTTAGAAGATTCAGCAATACCATTACCTTGTGGATAATATGCAGTAGAATGCCCAAGTGTAATGTGATATTGATGAAAAAAACTGATCATCTTCTTAAATTTGAATGCCTGTGAATTATCAGTGATGATCTTCATAGGGTAGCTAAACCTAGACAATATATTATTTTCCAAAAATGAAATGATAACTGAATCATTTGCTTGCCTATTTGGAATTGCTTCAATCCACTTGGTGAAATAATTAGTTGCTGTCAGAATCCAGCGATGCTGACTTGAAGATGATGGATGAATATCACCTATAAAATCTAGCCCCCACTGTTGAAATGGCGCCTCAACATAGAGGCATCAAGGGTAAAGGAAAAAGCTTCTTCATACCATAAAAAATCTGGCATTCATGGCAAGAAACAATATTTTTGTAGACATATTTAAACATATTAGGCCAATAATACCCTGCTCTGAGAATCTTATTTGTTGTAGCCTTCCAATAATGATGACCTCCACAATCTCCTTTGTGAAACTCCTCAATCACTTTTTCAGCCTCCTCTTCCAACAAACAATTCAAAAGAATACCACTGGTATCTTTCCAATACAGATTTTTATCAATGATGCAATACCTCAAAGACTTTAGCTTCAAAAACCTTGCCCTAGACTTTGTCAACTCAGCAGGCGCTCTCTAAAAAATGTAAGACAAAAACAATGTATTTGTACCAGTCAGAAAGGATGTACTTCTCTTTAATGGGAATCAGCTCTTCATCTTCATCTGATAATTCTGAAATTTCTACAACTAAATTCATATCAAGACAGTCAAAATTTGATTGTGCCATCAGCTTTTCTAGACCTTGACCTTTGACCAATTTTGTGGGTCTAATCTGTATATCATATTCCAGCAAGTTAGCTATCCACTTCCCTCTCTTATCATCAGGATCAACTTGAGTTAGGATGTCCTTCACAACAGCGTTAGGAACAAAAGCTATGACATGAGAATGCAGAATGTAAATTCTGAAATCTTTGATGGCTTTGACCAAGGCATAACCTTGCTTCTCTAAGATGTTGTACTTCAGCTCTGAATTAGCTAATGTCCTACTAAAAAATTAAATGGGTTGCTCAGTACCTTTTTTTCCTTTCTACAACAAAACTCCAACAATTGTATTTTCTAATGCAAATGTAAAAACCAGAAATTCTTTTGAAAATTTCGGGTTGATCAACACTGGTGCTTGAGTGAGTGCCTTCTTAATTTCCTCAAATGAGTGCTTTGCTTATACTGTCCACTTGATGTCATATCCCTTCTTCAGAATATGTGTTATGTCTTTTACAATCTCAACAAAATTAGGAATAAACCTCCTCACAAATTTACCCTTCCAAGGAAAGACTGAATTTCCTTTCTGTTTCTAGGCAGATCCACTTTCTGAATTGCATTGAACCTTTTTGGATCAATCTTAATCCCATCTTTAGAAATAATATGCCCAAGTAATTTCCCTGAAGTCAGAGAAAAAATGCTTTTAGTGGGGTTGAGAGAAATTCCAAACCTTCTACACTTCAGCAGAATCTTTTCTAAGTGCTTCAAGTGATATTCTTCTCTCCTTGAGAAAATTGTTATGTCATCCAGATAGACAACCACCATCTTGTCCTTCTTCTCAGCAAAGGAAATGTCCATTTCTCTTTGAAAAATTTATCCTACATTCATCAGACCAAAGGACATTTCGGCATACATGAATGTGCCCCATGGTGTATTAAAGGCAATTTTCTCCCGATCTTCTAGATGCACAAGTATCTTATTGTACCCTGAAAAACCATCCAGCATTGACATTCTTTGGGAACCGACAATGTTCTGCAAAATTTGGTCGATATTTGGGAGAGGGTAGTTGTCCTTCAGAGAGGATTTTTTCAAGTTTCTGAAGTCAATGCAGATTCTGATTTCTCCACTCTTTTTTCTGACTGGAACCAAGTTTGCAAGCCATTTTGAGAATCTAATTGGAACAATAATTTTGGCATCAAAGAGTTTCTTGATTTCCTTCTCAATCAGAGGCATAAGAAGTGGATTAATCTTCCTCAGCTTCTGCTTGAATGGATTTTCATTTTCCTTAATAGGAATGGTATGCTAAATGATAATAGGGTCATACTTCTTCAAATAAGCATAACTCCATGCAAAGACATCTATGAACCTTTTCATCATCTCAATATATTTATGTTTCAGTTCAACTGAAAGAAACTTTGAAAGCTTAATCATTTTTGGCATTGTCACTGTACCAAGGTTACAACTCTCTACTTCTTCATCATCAACTTGTATCCTAGGAGACGTGAACACGTCATTCTGATCAAAAAGCTTCTCAAGAGTTACGAGACCTTTCGGTATAGAGTTATTCTTTAGTTGTAACAATTTATAATTTCCTTTTGTTTTAGCAAGCATGTTTTTCTGTTTTGCTTATTTACTTTCAAACTCCTCTTTCAGTTCTATAAAGTTTTTGACTTTTTGGTCATCCTCAAAAACTTGCCAATGGATAATGTTGTCAGGGATAGCAGGTCTATGACGAACTTCAACCTCATATCTTTTAGTGGAATGTACAGGAATGATAAATAGACTTGCAGAGACAGCTAGGGAGTTAGCTACTGATTTTTGGTCCCTAGTCTTCACAATAAATGAATATTCTTGAAAATTCTCTAGCATCTCCATGATCAAATTTTTGTATGCCCTCATTCTCACATCCTTAGTTTGATATACACCCTCAAATTTCTTAATAACTAATTCAGAATCTCCACAAACATAAATCTTTTGGGCACCCATTCTTTTCAAAATTTCTAACCCCAAAAAATAAAGATCCATACTCAGCCATGTTATTTGTGCAATCAAAATTCAGTTTGTAAGAAAATAACTTACTTTCATCTTCTGGAGTTGTGATCCAAATTCCTGCTCTTGTGCCCTCTCTTCCTGCTGATCCATCAAAGTGTAACAACCACCAAATTTTTTCCTTCTCCTCACTGATTTGTTGATTTTATGTCCACTGATTTTCTGTTTCTTGAATTTCAGTTTGCTGATTTTCTTCTTTCTTTTCATCTTCTGCTTCATTAGTCAATTCATTGAAGAGAATAGTAGATCCTAATTCAGTATCAACAACATATATTGGAAAGTTTTGAGGTTTTTCATTACTACTTACCATTCAATCCATCCTTGTTTCTCTATATAGTCACCTTTGCTCACCAAAAATAGGAATGGTGGCATAGGTTAGGTCCATCTTCATTGTACCTTTGATCTTTTTTGCCCATGACCTTGATAACAACATGCAAAACTTAGGTGGAATGTCTACTACCACAATGTCCATTACAACTGTCTTGGCAGGGACTTGTGTGAGACCAACAACAACATCTTTTATTAAACCAATGCACTGAACTCTTTTATAATCAAAAGAAAACAAGTCCTTATATGGTCTAGTAATTTCCAATCTCATACTTTCCATGATCATTTTGGGCATGAGATTGTGAGAGGCCCCTGAATCCAACATGGAATTATGCAATTTCATGTCATGAATGCTAAGGCTAACATAAAAATGAGGTACCTCTTCATTCTTCTCATCCTCTAATATTGGTCCCAAGTATATGGTTGGATGATCTTCTTGAACATTTAGGATATCAACAACTCCTAGTTGGGTATTTAGCATTTTTACAATCTTACTTCTATATTCATTCACCTAAATAATTTCTCCAAAAGGTATTGGGATTTTGATCTTAGAGATTTCACTCTCCAAACTGAAAACATAAACAGGTTTTTCAGTCTCTTTGGTAGGAGGAGGAGGTGGTGTATATTTCCTAACCTCAACATCTTTAGGGGAATCTTTCTTGGGTTGTGTTTTGTTTGCAGTAATTGGAACATTTTTGTTTTTGAGGTTGTATTGTTTCTTCATCTAAAATATTGCATGTTGATACCCTTTAGGATAATCATATGGTTCCTCACCCTTGTTGTAATATTCCAAATCTGGAACAGCTACATTATTGGGAATATCTTGAGATATTACCAATGTGGAGATCAACAATACATAAACATGAGCTAGAAATAGCAGTGAATACATTAATACCAAGAATGCCGGGAGATCAACATAACCGTTACATTATATTATAGCAGCAACAATGTATACAAGATCTTGAGGAAATGATCTCTCAATCTAGGCAATGCAGCCTCAATGGAACATATACATGACAAATGGAGAAATACTGCTATACAAAAGAAGCCCTGCCTATGACTGCGCAGTCTATGAAGTAGAACTGCTGCAAACTGATTTCAATACATGGATACAGAAATATATAGCTCAAATAAATATGTGGGAGCAATGTCTCAACCCTAGGAAACAACAATACACAATCCTTAGAAGGATTGGCTGAAATATACACAAAATGGCAATTCTGCAGAAATGCCAGAGTTGCTGGGCAGCAGTTGCAACTTAGAAAATATAAATGGATGAAGATAGCTGATGATGCTACATATGATGGTTGAATCTCATCCAATGGATCTCTCAGGTGAAAGGTTGATCCAATCCCTGAATATCTCACCCTCCAAAATAGTGGAGCAAGTCCCCACTGCAATTTCACTCAGAAATAACACAGTCTAGAGAAGGGACTGCGTTTTTGGTGAAGGGAAGTGCTTTGCATGATGCCAATGATCTGCAATATGCTTTGGAATCTCCCTCACTAACCTCCCATAGGAATATAAGCTCCCTCCTCTGAAAGATGAGCTAAGGAAATGGTGTTGTGGAGTCCACTGCAACACCCTGCAAAACAAAGTTATCCTGCTTCAGGAATAACATTGTGACTGAAGGAGGTGGCTTTGGCCTTGAGCCAAGATATGTGGAGAATGAAGAAAAATCCCTCAAGAGGCCTCTCAAGAAGGAGAATAAATCCTTAACAAGAATTTCCCCCGCAACTTTTCTAAACAACAAAATAATGCACAATGTCTGCATAGACAATGAAATCAATAATCCAATTCTTGAATAATAATGGCTGCCTTGCCCTCCTTTTAAACAAGTGAAATCTCTCTCCATGGGTCCCACTAATTAGGGTTTCTTCCACCAAATATCCTCTTCCTCATTCACACTGCGCTGTCTTCCAAAGTGATGCACTCCTCCTATGGCAGCGTTGTTGACTTGGTTAAACTTGTCCTTGTCGTCATGCATTTGCCCCTTTTCACACTTGAAGGTAAAAAATAAAGCTACTCTGGTGATCCCTTTCGCATTATGAGGGATTCTATTCATGTCTTCAATAATAATGGGTTCCCTTACCCATTTATTATGCTGCTAGGTGATAAAAACCAAATTTTAATATTCCATTTAGTTGTGTGCTAAAATGGGAATATTACAGTCCTCCCCTCCTAAATGTTGCTTGTCCTCAAGCAACTGCAAGGATAGAACTGGAAAATATTCACTCAAGGCATGGATTCTGAAATTTGTTGAGGAACATCTTCCCCAAGTGGATCCTCCATTCCCCAAGCAATCATCCATACAAAATGAGTTACCTCCCGACATGGCAACTCCTAAAAATCATCTTCCACCTTTGGCTCCTGCAATATAGGTGGGCTGAAAATCTGACCTTGGTAGACAAAATAGCCTACACCACGCTGTCCTCCTCTCCACTTAGGATAAGTGTAGAGTATATGCTGATCTAAGGCTGCAATAATGTTTCCCTCCAGTGGAAAGATGAAGACTAGACCTCCAAGGATCTCTTCTCCAACGCTATGAAACATGTTGTCTCAAATCATCTCATATGTGATGAGTTGGAAGTCACCATCATATGGCATCCAATCAATCATATGGCTCACCTCAAATGGAAACAAATGTCCTGCATTAGTGGCCACATATTCTCTCATGCTCCCATTAGAACATGCAATGAAAATAATGTGGGAGATTTCTCCCCCAAGGGACACATCCAACCAATATGTCATTCCCCCAATCATGCTCCCAACAAATATAAAGACAACAGCAACATAATGAACCATAATGAGAACCATTCTTACTGTCATGTGTAGCAAGGGAGAAGGAAAATGGTCCCTCAATTGTAACCAACGCAGTTTGACCCTCAACTGCAAAAGAGTGTGACAAAAAGTGTGGCTTCTTAACCATTTGCTTGTTGTCCCACTCTCCTCATATGTATGGAGAAAGTGAATGATGTATGGTGCAGGGTGAGCATGTCCTCCAAAATACATTTCCTCCCCAAGTCCTCCTAGGGAGTGGTCACCAATAGTTCTTATGGCCTTAAGTAGACCATGGGGTCTACAAAAAATAATGCTCCTCCTTGGAGCAACATCCTATACATATATGGTTAAGGGATGAATATACAAATCATCATGCAAATAAACAAGACCCTTACCATAAGTTTTGTTTATGCAAATGGAGTGGCTCAAAAATGAGTCTCCTCTCATCCTCAAAGAGAAAAGAGGTGGTTGTGCTAACTCCTCCAAGGAGTTATGTATCTCCTCCATCTGCACATGATCTATGCATCTCCTCATATGTTGATCTGTCAATATCATGCAAGCAAGATGATCCTGGGAATACTCCACCAACAACCCGGAGCTCCAACATGGATCTATCCTCCATAGTGACAGCGCTGATGATTCCTCATGAAGGACATCTGTCATATGGTTATCCTCTCCTTTGACATCTCCTATGCCAAAGATGCAAGTTGGAAGGTTGCTATCCTTCCCCTATTGCTTCTGCCACAATGCAGAATCTGAAATGAGAGTGGGTGAAAATGACGTTGAGATAATTTCTCTCTCCTCCTTGAGTCTACCCAAGACTCTCAGCGCTGTGAATTTATCTCCCAAGGTTTCCACTCCTCTGAAATCACTGAGTGGTGCCTCAACTGGTGAAGCATCCATCCTCCTCTGCTGATCCAGTGGTCTCCCCAGCAAAATGTCTCCATGTAATGAGACATCATCATCAAGAGGTGACTGCATATATGAATGAGCAAATATATCCATGCTTCCACTGCGCAATCCAATCACCTTCTTAGGTGCATTAACCTCCAGAAATGAATAGGTATGTGTACTCCTCATCTCATGATGTTGGGTCTTCTCCCTACCTTCTCCTTATGTCTCCATGGTTCCACACCTCCTCAACAATGGCACATGAATTGTGCCTTGATCTCTATGCATGAGATCCTGGGGACTTACTTGCAAAGATGCAAGAATCCCCCTACCTGGAGCAAGAGCTCCTCATTCCTCTACATGAGGAACTAGATAATCTCTATATGGCACAACGTTGTTGCCCTCAGCTTCCTCAACATAAATGGGCAACCATCCAATAATGTTGTTGCAAATATGGAATCCCTCCCAAGGTGGTAGTAATTACTGATCATCAGAGGTTAAGGAGTATCCCCTTTGCACCATGATATTGCCATCTCCTACTCCTACAACATCATACAAGACATGTGATGAAGACATATTGAATGATATGAATGTTGCATCATCACTATGCATCCATACTCTTTGCTACTCCATGATGCTAGCATCCTGCCACATCTTCTCCATCCTCATACCCTTGGAAAGAGTGTATGCCAAGTGATGGCCAAACTCCTTCAAGAGTAACTAGCGCAGCCAAGCCTCCTGCTGCCCGGTATCATAAATCTGCAAGTAGCTCACTAGCTTCTTGCTCATCATCCACTCAACCAATTGTGGATGTCTCCTTCCATCCTTCATTTTGGTACTCCTCCCATGAGGGCTACCATCATCCCAAATTAGATTCCTGCATTTCATGGGACCTTGAAATGCAATCTTCCTGAGGATCAATTTGACCCTATAAGGACCCAAATAGGTGGTAGGAAAAAACTTCCCATCATGATGTGCATGGTTCAAGAAATGTCCAACATAGTCATGAGATATGTTATCCATCCGAAGATGTCCTCCATATTTTATATGCTCCCTTGAGAAGGGAAGAACCTCCTCAAACTGTTGAAGAATATTGCACTCAATGATATGTGGGAGTGCACCTCCACTAAAATCTCTCTGTGAGATATCCTCCTCATGCATGGCCTTCCAAAATCCAAGAGGTCTTGGATTTGCTGCCAATATAAGTCTCTCTTTGAGCTATGGCATGCTCATTGAGAGAGTGTCATATAGAGAGGAGAAAGAGTTTCTTATCTCCAGATGTCTACTCCTTCTCACTGCTTCCTTCATGGCTTCTTGAATGAAACTGGACTTTGAGTGCTCACATGAGGAAAGGCTCCTCTTTTCTCCATCACTGCTCTTATGCAACGAAGTTCTATTATGCTACTCTAGGTCAACTTCATTCAATGATGTAGAGCCATCCAAAGTGTTCGCTAAAATGACAAGAGATGCAGTTTCAATCATACCTTCGTGAAATGTGGAAGCTCTTTGCATGGCTGTAAGAGTTTCCTCCTCATAAGTGTTGGCCTCCCAAACTGTTGAAGATGAAGGTTGTTCCTCCATGGTATCAACAGCGTTGGTACATGCCTCATCAATTGGTGGTGAGGGCTCCACCCTCCTTTTTCCAAATATTCTGATCAATCTCTGAGAAAACTCAGCAAGAGTTGAAACCCTTGCATGGCTTAGATGGTTGATCCACCAAATATTTGCTTCACCTTCAAGGTGCAACGTTGCAACTTCTATAGCCTCTTTGTCTACTACAGGATGTAGCAGGAAGAAAGCCTCTAGTTTCTTTACCCAAACCTCTATTGCACATGTGAGTGATCCATCAAATGTGGACAATAGAAATCTATTGCCTCTCATCATCCCATAACTGTGGGGTATTCTTTCTTCTTTCTGTTGAATAAATTGTGGTAAAGCTAGAGTCTCTTGGAAGGCTCTAGGTTTAGCTCGGTATTCAGCAAGGTACTCACTTATAATTTCAAATTCCAAGTGTTCTTAATGATTCATACCTTCTTCTCTGTGAGAATAGGAAGTTCATGGTCCTTCCACTTCTCCTTCTTCCATCTTCTTGACCTCCTTGGAGAGGTTCTCTATGGATCTAAAAACTGATGAGAGTAAACACATCCTCTTCATCATCTTGATCTTCTTTTGCTGAGACTCACAGGCTGAGCCAAAGATCATGCTTTGATACCATTGTAATATTCCAAATCTGGAATAGCTACACTATTGGGAATATCTTGAGATATTACCAATGTGGAGATCAACAATACATAAACATGAGCTGGAAATAGCAGTGAATACATTAATACCAAGAATGCTGGGAGATCCACATAACCATTACATTAGATTATGGCAGCAACAATTTATACAAGATCTTGAGGAAGTGATCTCTCAATCTAGGCAATGCGGCCTCAATGGAACATATACATGACAAATGGAGAAATACTGCTATACAAAATAAGACCTGGCTATGACTGCACAGTCTATGAAGTAGAACTACTGAAAAATGATGCCAATACATGGATATAGCAATATATAGCTCAAATAAATATGGGGGAGCAAGGTCTCAACCCCAGGAAACAACAATACACAATCCTTAGAAGGATTGGCTGAAATATACACAAAATGGAAATTCTGCAGAAATGTCGGAGTTGTTGAGCAGCAGCTGCAACTCAGAAAATAGAAATGGATGAAGATAGCTGATGATGCTGCATATTATGGCTGAATCTCATCCAATGGATCTCTCAGGTGAAAGGCTGGTCCAATCCCTGAAGATCTCACCCTCCAAAATAGTGGAGCAAGTCCCCACTACAATTTCACTCGGAAATAACACAGTCTAGAGAAGGGACTGCGCTGTTGGTGAAGGGAAGTGCTTGGCTTGATGCCAATGATCTGAAATATGCTCTAGAATATCCCTCACTAACCTCCCAGAGGAATAGAAGCTCCCTCCTCTGAAAGATGAGCCAAGGAAATGGTGTTGTGGAGTCCTCCACTGCAACACCCTCCAACACAAAGTTATCCTGCTTCAAGAATAACGTTGTGACTAAAGGAGGTGGCTTTGGCCTTGAGCCAAGATATGTGGAGAATGAAGAACAATCCCTCAAGAGGCCTCTCAAGAAGGAGAAGAAATCCCAAACAGGAATTCCCCCAGCTACTTTGCTAAACAGCAAAAGAATGCACAATGTCTGCATAGACAATGAAATCAATAATCCAATTCATGAATAACAATGGCTACCTTACTCTCCTTTTAAACAAGTGAAAGCTCTCTCCATGGGTCCCAGTCATTAGGGTTTCCTCCACAAAATATCCTCTTCCTCATTCACACTGAACTGTCTTCCAAAGTGATCCACTCCTCCTATGGCAGCGTTGTTGACTTGGTCAAACATGTCCTCGTCTTCATGCATTTTCCCCTTTTCACACTTGAAGGTGAAAAATAAAGCTACTCTGATGATCCCTTTCACATTATGAGGGATTTTATTCATGCCTTCAATAAGAATGGGTTCCCTTACCCATTTATTAAGCTTCTAGGTGATAAAAACAAAATTTTAATATTCCATTTAGTTGTGTGCTAAAATGGGAATATTACACTTGTTTACATCATGATCTGACTCATCATGTTCTTCCTTAGTCAAAAACATTCCTGACATGTTTTCATCTAAGCAATGAATTGAGTCTTCTTGTATTTCAGGCTGATCTTCTTCATTAACAAAGTTTTGCTGAAAAGGAGGCCTTACTTGAGGGTCAGGTGGTTGATTTATCTTTTCCCTTGGTCTCTGTTGGTTTTGAGGTCTTCTGAACTGAGGATTTCTAAAATAAGGTTCATGTTGTGCAGGAGGAGCAAAGGCATTCCCAAGGGCAAGCCTATCCATCAGTTTTTCCATGTCTTCATCATGGAATCAAATTTTTCATCTAATGTGGAAGGCTTATCTTCTTCTTTCAATTTAGTCTTTCCCATCTTGGACTTTTTAGCTACTATCATATTGACCTCCACCTTCACTGCATCATTTTTCATTTCAGAAAGTGAAGGGGATTCTCTTTCTCTTAGCAGGATAGAAAATTCATAATTAAAGGCTTCAACATATCTTAGCTGAGCTGCTCCTGGTTGAGGCTTTAGATGGGTAGGGATGGAGTCATAAACTTTGTTAAATTTCTTTGAAAATTTTTGAACAGTTTCATCAATAGCTCTTTTCAAAATATTATACTCAGTGAGGGCTTGTATAGGGTTGGTTCTATTTCCCCACTTCCTCAAGAAGCTATCTTAAAATTCATTCGAATTATGTAGGCTTCCTACATCAAGGGCTTTGAACCACTTCCTAACTTCACCAGTAAAGCTCTGAGCAAACAATCTCATCTTGACATCCTCATGGTCAACCTCCTCTCTATCTATGAATTCATTAAACTGGTCTACATGCTCTTCAGCTGTAATCTCTTCATCACTTCCCTAAGTTTCGATATTTGCTAGGAAGGGCATTTAGGACAACTGGAAGAACAAGAGGGGCATACCTAGCAAGTGCAGCGGCAGGTGGAGGTGGAACATTTCCTACCATGATGACTGGGACTATGGTAGTTTTAAAGACAACAATAGTAGAGGAAGAGGAACTGTGATGAGGAGGGTTGTTTGGTCTTTTTTGTCCAGTCAAAATTGAACTCTAATCAAGAAGAGGGACACTAGATTTGATTCTTAACAAAATTTCAAATGGGTCTAGTTCCTTCAAACTATCCAAAGATTCTTTCTCTAACAGTAACTCTGAAGTGACTACTTCCCAAAATTCTTCTTTATCTTTTTGAGTTACTAAGTTTGAGGTATCAATACCTATTCTATGTAGGTCTAAAATAATTTTAGTAAATTCTTTTTCACTTTCAGACCTAAACAAGACTTCCTGAATTTTATCATCAAACTTTTTATCTTCAGGACTTCTTTAAATTTCAGAGGACAAGGACTTTGTATGTAATGGAGTACCTAATATTGCAGAAATGCCTTGAATGCCTCTGGAGATTTTGTTTGTATTTTCCACAATGGTAGGTGGATCTGGGTTAGGATTACTCCTCGTGTATCTCCTTCTCGAAGCCACCTTTGACCATATTAATTTTGAATGGAGTCACCAAGGTAGATGCAGCCTCGAACAACTTTTTGAGCTCCTGCTACCCTCAGAAGTTCAGCTTCAAAATTTCGGGAAAATTATATCTTCAGGCTCCCGGCAGACGCACCAAAATGTTATCAGAAAATTGCACTTGATTGGCTTCTAATAAGACAACTCTATGTAACTGTTTCAAACTAGCTTGTGACTGAAGCTTAGCCTCTTCAGTCTGAGAGGGCTCTCTCAAAATGGTTTATTATATTAGATAATGATGAAACTAGATGGCTAACTCTATTTGAAAAATAACTTGATTTTGATGTATGTAGGTTGAAAATAGTACAGGTCTACAACCATTGGGCTTATGGAGTCAAAAAATCAATAGGTTCAATGGTAAGGTCTCTTGACGTGGAATCAGAGGGAGGTAAGAGTTTTTAACAAAGGTAAATCACACATAGAACATAAGGCAACACAGTCATTTCATCAATAAAGGAATTTAGAGCATAAAAATATTAATTCTGAGTAATAAATATGAAATTTACTACAAGTAGTACACATAATAATATTGATCATAAAGGAATTAAAAAATCCATGAGAATCTTAGGTATGTTAAGAAAAATTTCTATGTATTACTGATATCAGTCAAATTACATAAAGCTGCAGTAGTGCAAAAAATCTCGAACCCTTTACAATTTCGATAATTTTCCCTTTAATAGACCTTCTTACACCATAGATGATCAGCCTCTTTGCTAGATTCATCGAACTCTTCCTATGACACCTTTCATAACAGGAAAACATGTGCTTTAATAAGAAAATGACAGCTACACTCTAAAACAATCCTTTTCCTAATAGGACTCAAACTCCTATTTATTACATCAAACTACCTTATCTCTTAAAACAGTTACATATCTAACAACTAATGCTTCACATGTTCGAATGGGCTATGTCATAGCTCATCACTACTTGACATCTTAAATATCCTCCACAACATATGGAAACAAACCCTATTTTTTAGGAAAACAGGACCCTATCTTCAACGAATGCTTCAGCTGATGAGCTATCTCCATTTCATGGTCTTCAAGTCATGGATGATTGCTGGCAAGGTCCCTTGACCTATTTTGTGTATCCACCTGTCCAAAATTTCTCTTAAACTACTCATAAACCTTTAAATATAGCTCACTATGAAAACAGGAAAGTTTCGTAGCGTGCTTTTGTAGCGTCCAAAAAATAACTTTTTCAATCAAAATTTCTGCTTCTTTGTTTTTGGTTGGTGTACATCATGAACTGACACATCATCACTACCATTATCCCCTCTTGAAAACTAAAAAAATTGGTTTTAAAGGAAAAAAGACAGCTACATAAATTATTGTAGCATTTTCCTGGCTTCAAGCCTAGGAAACACTACAAAACTTTGGAAAACTGTGTAATTTCTAGATTTTGACCTTGTTTCAAAAAGGTATCTTCCAGATATATAAAATTGGTTTTCAATATGCCATTAACCTCTTAAAACATAATCAAAATTAATTTGAGATCCTTGATGTGTTTCCTCTTTATTAATGATGAGTTGAGTTATGGGTTCCTCAACTACAGTCATCTTTAAACCCTTCTTCTCCAGCTCCTCATGGATTAATTCTAACTGCTCTTGGAGGTTTTTGAATTGGTCCTTCAGTTTTATATTGCTAGATTTCAAGTGCAGGTTCATTCTTCTAACATGCTTCACCTCTTTCCTCAATGGCATAGTCCATTTGATTAATTGTTGTGTATATCTAAGGTCTTTGACACACTATCAACCTGCTCTTCCCAAATATCTTTCATTTTCTCAGACTGCACTTTTTAGACATTATGTTTCCTTGCCTCTTTCTTCAAGACTACTATTTCATGATTTTCTAACTTCAACTGCTCCTTAAGAACCTCAAACTATGTTTTTTCAATAATTTTCTCCTTCTTTTTCTTGATGACCGATTCTTCTTTTGCAGGTGATGAAAGGTCAATTATGTTGGTTATGGATGGGTAGTTTCAGTGACCTTCTAAACCTCTTTACTACTTTCCAAGAGTTTTCTAGCATGTCTTGTCATGGTTTTCCTAGCCTAAAACATAAAACCTGCATCCTCACCTTCAAAATCTAACTTCTTTGTTGATTTAGCTTTTTTGAGCTTCTTTCCTTCCTCATCTATATCCTCAGCTTAGAATATGGGAGTCTCTTCAATGTGAATAGCATGCATAATGTATTTTGAATTGCCCTTAGTCATTTTTTGGCTTCTTGTAACCCTTTTTCTCATTTTTACTCACATATGTCTCTTGTTTTGCAGGTTTTATCATAGTTGAATTTTTTTTTGCAGTTGAAACAACAAGTGTATCAAGTTTTTGCAATAGCTCTATTTCCATGATTACTGGTTCACTTTTCTATGCCCCTGAAGGTGATGTTATACCTCTAGTTTTAGGATTTCTTTTAGTGGTGATGGCATCCACTTCAAAACCACTAAAAAATAGAAAATAAGACCAGTCTTTGCCTAGTCTTTTTAACTCATCTAAAACCAACAACTTTATTAAACCATAATGAAAAGTGAGGTTTCACTTCCTTCAAATTTAGCTTGAACTTTATCTGCCATTTTTTATAAGCTTTTGTATAAATAAAAAGGTAGATCAAGAGATTTCTTACCAACAAAATGTAGCAAAAACTTGAAGTGGTAAGAATAGACCTTATGATACCTCCCTTCACAAGTGAAGTATTTCTGAATGATAAGAAGTAGCTTTGAGAAATTATCTTTCATGTAGCTCCTTGGAATGGCATTTGTAAGGTCAACCTCACTATATTCTGACTTGATAAATTCTTTACATTCCTGCATGTTGACTTTGAAAGCTTTGAACCATTTTTCTTCTCCTCTTGGAATTCCTGTTGCTATTGTAATAGTCTCTGGTTTTATAGTGAGGTTCAACATTCCCACTTTTGCAACTGTCCCATTGAAATTTAGGGCAAACTCTTTAGAAACCTGTACATGGCATCCTTGCAATATTTGGCAAAAATGCAAACACCCTATCTTTCTGAAAACTTTTGAAGTTGATGGGTCTTCATTTATCATGCTCATGTTTGATGGCTCATATCTGAGACAATGGTCACCTTTTTTGGTCTTCCTCTTTGTAGCCATGGTACTTTTATGTCTTCTCTGCCTCGCTTGATCATTGATACCTGCAAACTCTTGAAAATACCACCCACATCTTGGGCTCAGTGAAATAGCTCTCCAGAGCTCAATAACATGCAAAGAGGGAGCGAATAATGACAAATGACTCAATTGGGAAAGATTTTAAAGTTCGATGACAACTCATGGAAAAATCATGACTCATACATACTTAAAATGGTAATAATGACTTCAGCCATGACCACTGTACCTTGATTTATCCCTAACTGACTCGAATGACATCTATCCTAACCCTTTCAATCATTGACTGACACCTAGTAGATGTTTTGAAAATACAGACAGGAATATTTACTTTCGTAGCGTACTTAGAGTATTTCTAGGCAGTTTCGCTACGAAAGTATTAGCAGTTTCGTAGCTAAAAGTGTGTTTTTTGTATGTAATTCGCTATGAAATTAGGGATTCTTGGCTAAAATGAATTTTTTGGAGTTGTATGCTTGGGAAATGAAATATGTCAGGAAATAATGACTGATGTGACATGAAAAGACTTGAAAGGTGTTGGGTTTGGACCTTAGGATAAGATAATAAGAAAAATTTGAAATTTCCTTAACCAAGTAATGAAAAATGAATTCTATGACAATAAATTTGACACATGAACCTCTAGGACTATGTCAAATGATGTTTCTCTTTTTTCTGAGTGATAACAGGGGTTATGGTCTAGTGTGTCTTATTCTTCTACATCATCCTATATCATTTTAAAGTGGACCATTTTCCTTGGTACAGGAGTCCATTCTTGATTTATTCTTCTATAGGGTGGTACGGTGGTGTTAGGCTGGTGCATGAATTCACCAACAGGTTCAAGCCTATGAAAAATTCAGGGTGGTAGGGTGATGCTAGGGTGAGTTTTAGCTCATCGAGTGTTGGGGCATCCATTCAGTTGACTACTAAATAATCTTGGGCGTTGGAGCATCCATCTAGTGGGAGCTGGAGAAGAATGCTTTTCTAGATTCTAGGAAGTTGGAGCTTTATTTTCAATTGGAGTTGAATACTAAAAAATTATGAGAAAAGCTTCAGGTGGTTTTTGTCTCGGAGTGGGTTTCCACCTTAAAAACTGTGTGCATTTGTGTTCCTTTCTATTACTGCTATCATTGTACAAACACTGATAATAATTGAAGATTAACTAATGCTCTGAAATATTAATAATAATACTAATTGAAAGGAATATTGATTCACCCCCCCTCTCAATATTTCCAACAATTGGTATCCGACCTTGGTTCCTTCAATAGAAGTTTAACAGCTGGAAGGAGGTCATGGAGCATACCAAGAATGGTGTACCTCTCTTCAATGAAAATAATTATGCACTATGGAAAGGAAGAATGGAGGTCTATATCTTGGCGCAAGGTTACAAAGTATGGGACACTGTTCAAAATGGATTTACATCAACTGCGGATGAACAAGGTAAAAAGAATTTAGTAAATGATGCAAAAACAAAGAATATTATTATCAGTGGACTTATTGAATCTGCTTATCATAAGGTGTTGGGTTGTAAAACTGAAAAAATGTATGGGACAAGCTTGAGAATATATATGCAGGTGACTCAAATGTCAAAGAATCAAAGCTTCAAATCTACAAAGAAAAATTTGAGCAACTCAGAATGAAGGAAGATAACAACATTGCTGCATACTTCCAACACGTTGATGAAATAACCAACACTCTGGAATGATTGGGAGAGCTTGTTGAAGAGAAGACTATTATACGAAAGATTCTTAGAACGTTACCAAGGAGATTCAACCCAAAGGTATCGGTCTTAGAATATAGTGAAAATTTGGACAAAATCAGCAAAGATGAATTACATGGAGTTCTCATAGCATCTGAAATGAGACTTGATGAAGAAGAGGGTACTTCACATCTAGAAACCATGTTCGCTGCATCTAAGAAGACCAATAAGGAGAAACAACCTTCAAAGGCACAGACCTACACCTGCAAGTGTGAAGAAAAGGAAGATGATGAAGAAGGTCTTTCAGATGAAAAATATGCTTATTTTACGAGAAAACTAAAAATTGGTAAGAGAAAATTCAAGGGTAAACTTCCATTGATATGTTTCGGCTGTGATGAGGTTGGGAATTTTGCAGAAAAATGTCTAAATAGAAGTGGTGGAAACTCAAAAGAAAAGAAAGGTTTTAAGAAATTCAACAAGCAAAGAAAAAAGAAAGGATTCAAAAGTAACTTTCTCTCTAAAGAAGATAGCTCATCATTTGATGAAGACAATGACAACGAAGAAGAAGCCAATGAGAGAGTATTGTTTATGGCCAGGCACATTAAACAAGAGGTATCAAATAATGCAGAAGAAGGGTTGACCATAGAAGAATTTTCGAAGGAGGCAATCAAGCTTATAAAAGAGCTCAAGGCTGAGAAGATCCATTCCAATACTCTTGAAGAACAAGTTCAAGGTCTCAAAATTGAATTTGAAGAACACAAATGTATTGAAGAGTCACTTCAAAAGAAGCTGGAATAAAGAAACCAAGAAAGGGAAGCATTAGAAGCCAAATTAGTCTCGTTGCGTAAGGAAGTGAAGAAGGGAAAAACTATCCAAAATTATGCCAACAGCTCAAGGGCATTGGAAGAACTCATCAACAATCAATGATCTTACAACGAAAAAACTGCCGTCGGTTACAAAGAAGAAGAAGCAGGACCTTCTATAACAAAATACAATGAACCTATGAGATCTGACATGCATGTAGACTTCATTGGACAAGATTCGCAAGAACATCCTTGGAAGACAATTCCTCGATGAATATTTTCATCCAGGTACCAACATATTTTTTATGTCTATTGTTATTCATGTGGAAAATTTGGTCATAAAGTTGTAGAATTTCGCACGTACCCTAGGAACCAATACAATTCCAGGAGATCTGTCAAATATGAACCTCCCAGGGCTCAACAAAACATCAATAGATTTGAACATTTAATAAATAATATTTAATTTTACAAATGTCGAAACTTTAGAAACATAGCCAGAGACTGTAGACTTGAAAATCCTCCAGAAGAATCTTCAAAGCCACACAACTAATGAACATGGAAGAAGAAGAAGACTGATAATTATGCTCTCGCTCTCAAGGCTCAAAACAACAAATATGTGTGGTATGTTAATAGCAGTTTCTCAACGCATATGACTGGAGATAGACATAAATTTGTATCTCTGAAAGAGAAGAAGGATGGAACCGTGTCCTTTGGAAATGATGGATCTTCAAATGTTATAGGATCAGGTACCGTCACTCTCGGAAGCAAAGATGCTCTAGCAAAGAATGTTCTATTGGTTGAAAACATGAATCACAATCTGCTCAGTGTTGGAAAAATGTATGATCAAGGAAACTTAATAATATTCAACTCCACAAAATGTGAAATTAGGAAAGGCAAGTATGGTGAAATTGTGGCTACAACAAGTCGAGCTCCAAATGACATATATGTTCTAGATGAAGCAACTAAAGCACGTCTATTAGCTAAAGAGGATGATATAATATTTGGTAGCAATGATGATCGACTAAGTAAGAACTTTTCTACAAATATGAAAAGTGAGTTCGATATGTTTTACTTGGTGAGATAACATACTTCTTAGGGCTTCAAATATCTTAGCAAGAGAAAGGAATATTTATATGTCAAGCCAATTACATCAAGGAAATTCTCAAGAAATTCAAAATGGAAGATTGCAAACCCATCCTTACTCCGATGGTAACAGGTTGGAAATTGAGCATAGACGACTCATCTAAGGATGTGGATCAGAGGTTGTATAGATCTATTATTGGTAGTATTCTATATGTAACGGCCTCCCGGCCATTGTTTTGCAAGTAGTTGGACAAGTAGTAAGATTCCAAGCAAAACCAAAAGAATCACATATTATTTTCATAAAAATAATTCTTCGATATCTAAATGGAATAGAAGAATATGGCTTGTGGTATCCCAAGGGTAACAATCTCATTATTCAAGCCTTTGTGAATGCAGATTGGGTAGGAAGCGTTGATGATCGTAAGATTACTTATGAAGCATTTGAATATATTTTCCAGAAGCTTTGGATTCTCCCAATTTCTCATTAGATTTTCCTTATTCAGAATATAAAGGGGGAGTGGAAGTGTGTACAATTCCACAGGATGGTTGTGTGTCAGGGGGAGTTACCCTTTTCCATTGATGTAAAAGGGGGAGAGAATGTTGTATGAAGAGGTGTCATGATCACAGGGGGAGTACTTGTGTTTCCATCAATTCCAAAGGGGGAGATTGTTGATCAGTGGTTTTCATTGATGTGAACCCAAGAAACACTCGGGACTACCCCAATATTGCATGGTAATTTTCACCCACAAAATCACTATATTCTGGTTCAATAATTGTTTTATGGTTTCTAATTGTCAAGGTGTTTCTGTTGATATATGGCACACCATGTAATTCTTGACGATTTGAGAGATATTCATGTTTGAATTTTGTAACCCCAGTTAGTGGGCTAAAACCCCATGGGGTTGTGGCATGGGTCATTGAAAAGTAAATAATTAATAATTTTTAAGCTCTTAAAATCCCTCCCATGTTCACTTATTGAAGACCCTCTCAACCTAAGAATTTATATAAATTGTGATCCTCATATCCTCTTTATGTACGGATTTTTCTACTTGAAACAGGTCATCGTGGAATTTGCGCTCTAACCTTGTTTCTACGAAGGTTCAGAAGATGAAATTTTTAGGAGGTGAAGCCGAAACTTGAGGAAGCTCCTGTAGAAATTTCAGATCAAGGTGTGCAATAGTTTCGGAGATATGGTCTGTGGAAGTCAGTGCTTTTGCAGGCTCCTGAACCTCATATCAAAGAAGGGACCTTGGGAAAATCGTCATAACTCTCTCTTTGAGTATCAGATTGGAATTGTGTAAAAAGTGGAAGATAGTGAACAGACTCTAGTTTTCACTATATCAATTTCAGAGCCGAATGAAGAAACAATGACACTTGGCACGATGTACAAGTTCACTCTACTGAACCAGTCCATAATTAGGTCATTGTGAGAGATTGGGCATAAATCTCCCTTGAAGAATCCAAATTGGGTCAGGCCCATGGCATTGGAAAGAAGACTCAGAGGAATACTACAGAACTGAAAATCACATATTGGGTATTTGAAATAATAGAGATACACCAGATTCAATATCGAGATCCTAGAAGGAAAGAAAAAGCTAGATCATGTGTTGTCAAGGGTGGTAAAGGACTAGAAATTCTAGGGTAGAAAATAAAAGCAAGGTGCAACAGAGGGTAGCATGACAAGAGTAGCAATCAAGGTGCAGAACAGCAACAAGAAGTTCACCACATGAAGTCTTCAAGTGGGAAGCACTGCATACAATCATTGTAAAGGCATCATTGTACTAAGTCATTGTAAATGCATCATTTTAAAAATTGTACGAGTGTCTATCTGCCAAGAGTTGAAGAGGCAGTGTCAGGAGGTTTAGGATCATCATTAGGTGGTTTTGTCTTAGTTGGGGTTATGGTCTAGTGTATCTTATTCTTCTACATCATTCTATATCATTGTAAAGTGGACCGTTTTCCCTCGTATGAGAGTCCATTCTTGTTTTATTCTTCTATAGGGTTGTAGGGTGGTGCTAGGATGGTGCATGAATTCATCAACAGGTTCAAGCCTGTGAAAACTTCAGGGTCTTAGGGTGAGTTGTAGCTCATTGGGTGTTGGGGCATCCGTTCAGTTGACTACTTAAGAATCTCGGGCATTGGATCGTCCATCCAGTGGGAGTTGGAGAAGAATGCTTTTCTAGATTCTAGGAATTTGGAGATTTATTTTCAATGGGAGTTGAATATTAAAGAATTATTAGAAAATCATTCATGTAGTTTTTTTCCCGGAGTGGGTTTCCACCTTAAAAATTGTGTTCATTTGTGTTCCTTTTTTTTTACTGCTATCATTGTACAAACATTGATAATAGTTTAAGATTAACTAATGCTCTAAAATATTAATAATAATAGTAATTGAAAGGAATATTGATTCACCCCCCCCCCCCCTCCTCAGTATTTCCAACACTTCTAGGGTTTTTCATGTCAAAAGAATATTTTTCTTGAGTCAAGAGAGTCTTTATCATTTGTATAAGACACTATCGGGCAAGATGCGACATGTAAAATATATTGATTTTGAATCTAGAAAGTCCTAGAAATCTCCAAGAATAAGTCGGCCCAGGAAATGAAATTTCTTCCTAAAATAAGAAACTCGGACTCCTCAAATATGTATAAATAGAAGCAACATCGACCTCATTTGATCACCAATTTGATCTCTCTCATCAAGAAGTTCAATTTGAAGCTGGAAAAATCAATGAATCAAGTGAGAGGTATAGAAGGCAAGAAGTCAAGGAAAAGAAGAAATATCTATTTTTGGGCTATTTTCCTCTCACACGTGTGAAGAAGATAAGGTTTCTTCTGTTACTACAAGGCCGAAGTTGACGTTGGATATTGGTTGGAGCAGAATTCATCCTTGTTGTTTTGGATGACCTCTGACCTAATTGGAAGGGATTGTTGGAGGGTTGATTTGGCGCTTGTAGGGGGACCTTTTTTAGGGTTTGGGTCTTGGTTTTCTCATTTGAAGTAGATTCCATAAGAAGAGGAAATTTTTCTAGGTTTTCTCCTTGGAGGGGTCTTCCCCTGGCTTGGAGCCTAATTTCCATGTCTATTGTCTTTACTATTTTTCTATTGATATTTGTTTGATGAAAATATATAATAAAGAAACACAAGAAGATAAATAAAGTTCACAAACAAATATTAAGGATTGAGGAGAAATTGAATTAATAGCTGCCCTATTGCATTCTCCAACAGATTGTATTAGACAAGTACTGAGGAGAAGAAACAAACTCTATGGTTTATATTCTCTCTAGGATCCTAACAAAAGTTGTTGAAAACATGGCACTAGAGGAGACAAGGTCTCATAGAGATCCAAGGGTAGTCCTTGGAAATTTTTTGTTCAATTTCATATACATTCACTCTTGCTAAAAAGAGAACCAAACTAGATTCAAATTGTAGAATGTTGATGTTTGTTGAGTTCAATGAACAATTTAAGAAATAGAGGTGGTTGGATATTGATACCAACAAGAGATTAATTAGTGGGGATGCCATATTTGATAAAAAATTATGAATATATAAGTGAAAAATGGACTTTCAAATCAATGAGGTTGGTAACTCAAAAGCTTAAATGCTAACCTAGATGCTAGGTACAAGTTTGTAGGAACAAGGGGAGTTATGAGGAAAAATGTGCATGTTGCACATGGTCATTGAAGTGGTGGAATATCGTAATATTAGGTTGTTAAAAACATTGAATTGGAGGAAATATTGAAAGTTACAAACCTACGTGGTACAAAAAATGATGGAAGGTGTAAACAATGATGAGCTTCCAATTGTTGGTAATACTCGAATATAAATCCATGTAATGAAAATGTAATAAAATCAACTTATAAAAGTGACTATTATTAAAGAATCATTATGACATGTATTAAATTTAACAAATTTCATTACAAAAGATAGTTAAGTCATATTGGTAGTGCAACTACCTGTGCCAAATAAAATGGAATCAGAATCAACATCAATGTATTTAATGACTTCATTGTAATAAATCCCCTTTTTTTATATGAATCTGTGCTTCTCCTTTTTCTTATGTTCACCAAATTTCAAAGTCCAAACCATATGCATACTATGAGCTTATAAAATTTGAAGTCAAATCGCTTGCATGAGGATGCACATGAAATGGATTTAAGGAGAGAGAAATCCAAGCCTTTGTTCCAGAAAGTATGAGCAATATTACTAAGTTTAAAATAAATAAAAAAGACAAAGATTTTTTGAAGTGTCTAAAGTAATCTGATTTAGAACATGGGAATGGAAATATGTTTTGAGAAAATAAAGAAAAAATGAAAAACAAGAAGGATGTTGAGTCATACATTTCTTTATCGAATACATCTCGAATCAATGCATAAGCAGTGGAGAAGGACGTCATAATAGAAGCATAAATTCGATGCAAGAAATTTGGTAATAGAAAAACCTTGATTATTAGAGCAAGATGGAGCATATGTTACAGACAACATGCCTCAATAAAAAGGGGACAAAAATGGAGGGGTGAACCCTATGTTGGGGGGGGGAATTCCCTACTCAACAATGCAAAATAAAGACATATTGTAAGGAACATAGTCAACACACATAAATATAAAAGTTGAGAAAGGTGAATGAAGATAGATCCTCTTACTCCAACATAGATTAATTGTGTGAGCACATGAAGGGAAGAGATATTAACTTAAAAACTATATTGATGCACAAAATTTTCCATGAGAGTGTATTCAGAGATCATTGTGACCTAGACCATGAGTATATTTAAAGAACATAGAATAACATATGAATTGAAGAGAGAGCGAGAGCTTATAAATGTTGTGAAGTCCTTAGCTAATTTGATAACCCCATATAACATTAAAGAGAATTATGTGCCCCAATAGGGATAAGAATTCTACACTAGACTTGTGACCTATTTTTTAAATGTCAATGCAATGAGGTAATTTTTTTTTGTATCCTAGAGGAACCCAACAACCCGCTTGACACGTAATTATAGTAAACCTCTTGGAGTATATGATCTATCCTACTCTCTGTAAACTAGATCACAACGAGGGGGATTTGAACCTTAGATCTCTTAGTTTTCTTAGGACTCACATTACTTTGATCATCGATTGAGCTTCCCCTTGGGACAAAATGAGGTAATTTTTATAAACAAGGTACTTCAGAGTTTCTACATTTCCCTTGAAATAATGTGTTACTAGGAAAATTTATATTGTTGAGGTATTTTTGAAAAAAATGACTGAAGCCTAAATTCAAATAAGATAGGATTGTTTCACCATTTCCTTGAGGGGTAAATGATCTATCTAATGATCATTTACCCCTCAAGGAAATGGTATAGCAATCCTATCTTATTTGAATTCAGGCTTCCGTGATTCATATTATGAATGTTGAGAGATCTTTTGGTAAAAATCACATAAAAAACTTTTAGTCAATGCTTTTCGAACCATCTAGTGTGGTTCATCTTTAGAACAATATGAAGAACCAGATCATGACATTAGATTAAATTGATGAAGAGAGATGTTTTCTAACCGTTAGAATATAACAAATAGTTTTGACTAAAGAGTTATCATTAATTAATAAACAAATGTTTAATTTAAATAAAGTAATAGATGGAAATTGGCTATAAATAAAGAATTAAATGAATTATTATTATTATTATTATTATTCTAATCAAAACAAAGGTCCAATAATAATAAGGTCAAACTTAATTATTGTAAATAATAAAACTAAAAAGAGGAGGAACTTTTGAACAACATTGACGAGAACCAAAGATGAATTCTTAATTGTGTGGTTTAAATTTCATAATGGGGAAATTAGAAAAGGTTTAAATTGGCATGGATTGTTGTCCAAGTAATGCGGGTGTTCAAGAATTCTAATACTTTGGAATTTTGTAATTTGAAAAAATTGACCAAAGAAGTTAGAGAATTTGGGAGTTCTTCCCTCTCAAGGGGGGCGATACAACTTGGCGGAGTCACTACTTACATGATTCTAGAATTGTGGAGGATGAAGCTACTCAAAGAAGTATTTATTCCATGTTTTTGTGGTCAATTAATATTTAGCAGTTAGTATTGTACATTAATAAGGGGCATCAAAGTATAATGATACAATATATCTTAATGAAAATGTAACAAAGTCATGTTATACAAGTGATTTTAATATTTACAGAATCATTATGATAGGAATTAAATTTTGTGGTGCTCCTTGTTAGTTGAAACAAAATATCTAGAGAAAAAATTATGGAATATAGTAGTAGAAATCAAAGAATACAAAAGACATTGTAACTGCAAAAAGAAAATAAATAGAAGAATTGGAAAATAACAATAATAAGGAAACCTTCATTGATATTTAGAACTTGAAGCAATATTCTCTTTCCATTTCAAGGAGGAAACCTCCAATACGGGTAGAGATCTAAATATAATAATATCTACTTGATAACTAACTGCATATTGTCTACTACAATATATATTTTATAATAGACCAAAATCCAATCTACCTAGTGGACCTCCAATGATGAGTCCTCGAATTATTTTTTTATACTTTCATCATATTCTGCTCATGGAGAGCTTTCTAGTGATATACATTTCATCTCATTCAGAGCTTCAAGCTCAAATTTATGCCAATTATAAGGTTTACTCCTTAAGGGCCACATTAGCATATGTAAATGCCACTTAGCTGACATGCAGTAGACCTTGGCCATGTGTCAACCCCACATTGGCTTATGAACATAATTATATATAAAATAACATAAATAATAATTAACAAAGTATAATTATTTATAAAAGGACATGAATTAAAAGACATGATTCTTTATGAAAGGGCACCTTCATAGGTATATAAACATGGCCCTCATTTGTAACCACATCATATCATGTCTCTTGTACATTCAACATTCTTATATAAATATGCTACTTGCCCTATAATGGATATTTACATCTTCCAGATATTTTTAATATACCACTGAGTACGAACTTTTTTGATTACATTTGTATCAGAGCTTCATTCTCTAATCCAAGCCATTAGTTAGTCTAATTCAACTCTTGGCCATCAACCTTTCATCAAGTTTTTTATTGTTGCGATTGAGGCTTTCAACCATAGAAAGTGTTTTTGGAGGTTATCCATTATTTCATCGGGCCTTTGGCCATTTAAAAATAAAAAATAAAAGATAGAAATAAAAAAATATCCTATACATATATATATTTATATAAAAAAAATTATAAGAAAAAAACTATGTTTTTTTTTAAATAAATTTTTTCCAAGGAAATAAATAATAAATAAATAAATAAAAATAAAAAGACTGAAAAAAAGAGGTCGTTGAGCCTACACTCTTTGCTTCATTAGGTGCCACCGTAGTTCCAATCATTATAAAAAATAAATCCATATGTCACCGTCTAGAGCTATTTTCCACCACTCTAAGTTATTGCTTCGTCATTAGTGCCCATACACAATTTTCCTCTCCTCTACCATACATAGTCTCCCACAACTGTATCGACACAACGATATGAAATATCGTCATACTAACACAATGATATGAACTATCACCATATGTTTGAGCTACCACCACTAGATCCATCGTGTTGATAAATTTAGATTCTTATAGATTAGGGTAGATTTATCTTACTTGATAATTACTTGTGAATATTTGTTGGTTTCTTTATTACATTTGTATATTCTCTTCATAAAAAAATTACCAAAAGTAAAAAACATGAATATCAGAAGAGACAAGAACATAAATATATAGACTCCAACCAAGGAAAAAACCCCACAATGTGGAAAACACAAGAAAATCTTATTCTTATATAATTGGATCAAAGTGAGATATCAAAGACCCAAGACCAAGACAAATACTACCACAAAGACCCAAGTCAACCCTCCTTCAATACATCTCCAAAAAATCATAGTCCACAGAACTCAACACTGGTCAAATCTCAGAAATATGGTCATCTCCTGAAATTTTAGGCTTGCAATACCACACAAATTTCCTCAGAAAACTCACATGTGTAAACAGAACTAGGGCATGAAACAACTAACTTTCTCTTTCCTTGGAATTCGGCTGATATCTTCTTTCTTACACACAAATCAATGTGATGGTTGCTGAGAAAATGAAGTCAAATTTCCTTCTAATTATACATGTCCAATTGGTCAAATAGGTGCCTCTTTAGGTCGACTTGTCTAGGAGGGAAAACTTGGCCTGTGGAGGACAAAATTGAATTTTTGACCCAATAAAAATTCATTTTTCCTTTTCTTACAAGAAGTCAAAATGGGACTTTGCCTCCTGATAAATTTTATTTTGACTCAATAAAACCTATAAGCATGAATAACATGCTTTGACTAATAAAAATAATAATGATATATATATATATATATATATATATATATATATATATATATATATATATATATATATATATATATATATATATATATATATATATACATATATATACTATATATATGTATATATGTATATATGTATATATGTATATATGTATATATATATATATGTATATATGTATATATGTATATATGTATGTATATATATATATATATATATATATATATATATGTATGTATGTATATGTATATTCATCTTTTTTCTTTTATATGAAATACATATTGATATAAGTACAATGATAATTATGAAGACCGAAAAACTCCCTTTTAAATAGGGAGGTATTCATAAAGACACAACAAGATACTGTCAAATTGAAATAATCTCATAAGAAGAGATTCAAATTGATAAGTATCATCATCATCATAACCAACATTCTCAAACATAGCAACACCTTGACTAATAAGCTCTATCTCTCCACTATATTAGAGCACAATGTTGGGAGACATACGTTTAGACCCTACTGTCGTTCAAATTATACAAAAGAATGCGACAAAAACTCATGGCAGGGGCTGACACTCTAATCCCAACCCTCTCCCTTTAACCTATCTCCATACAATAGACTAAGGTGGGTAGTCCCTATGGATTAAATTATGAGTTTGAGAGACACAACAAAATGTCCTAGAAACTTGGTTAAGGGTAATTGACAAGTTTCATTATTTAGCACAAAGTGTGAGACCAATGCCTTAGGAGTCAAATTACTTGCAAAATGTGAATTAAGATACCAAGTTACCAGATGAACAATCACTGGTAGGATGAGAAACTATCCTATATGAGATGAAAAACCTAAAACTAAGTAAGATGCAAGATCTTGCCTAATTTTAGTTATAATTCCTATTCCAAATGAGAACCCTCAATTTATCCATGTTGAAGAAAGTTTCATAAGAAGGTTGTAGAAAGAATACCACGAGAAGGAGGCTATGGCCTCATTAACGATACCTATCATGAAGTTTTGACGACCTAGGTGCCTCTGTTCCTACAAGGGATGTCCACAAGAGAACTGCAAGGTCACATGTTTTAACCTTAGTGCAAGGATCAAGAATTGACATCCAAGAGAGACGGGGGGTCCTATATTTCTATCAACCAAGATTATGCTTGGAGGTTAATTTTAAATATGCATGTCTAAACCTAGAATGGAATGAAAAAATGTGAGTGACAACTTCAATTATATTAATTGATTAGATTAAGTATTTCAACAGGACAAGATATTTTAGATATTAAACAAGATAGAGACCATTGGAGTGGGTTCCCTTGGGGTACATTTTTGGATACATTTTTTGTATAAGTTTTGTATATACTCACTATGTGGATAGGTCAAGGGGCTTTGGGGCAGGTCAAAGTCCCTATTTTATGTAAAAGGGTTTTAAGGGTAAACTAGGGGCCTCAAACCATGGTTTAATACCATAGTATCTGCATGCTAAATTGGATATAAATATATAGATCGAATCTAATGAAGTAGTCAACTATTATTCATGTTTTGGATCTAAGTGTTTATTCGTCTATGATACTTTTGTAAGGGTTTCATTTTGGGTTGGGTAGAAAGGCTCTTAGTAGCTGTGTGCGCGAAGACCTAGTCTTGGCTATCTGCGAACTCTATTGGTTGTGTGCGCGAAAGGGTAAAGTGCAAGGGAAAGTCTGATGTAATGAATTTATCTGAAGTTAATACAAGGATTGATTTTGGTGAAAACACTGTGTTATCTATCTGAATTATCTGTTTAATATTTTTGTCTTAAGATCACTTTACTTCTATTATGCTTACTTGTATCTGCACGAATGCATCTGTTATGTATGCATGAAGTTATATTGATGGTGATACATGGATGAATTTTCTTGAGTGATTATGCATTATATAGATCTAGATCTAGTTCTACTATGATATATCTATGACGAAGTGATTTTTGATTCTGTTATGTGATCTGTTAAGTATTATTCTATAATTGCGCATATCTGTTACGAATTGTATAAGTCCGCAATTAGTCTATTTAGGGCCACCACATTATTTTCTTCCTCAGGGAAACCTGGTTCTAACACCCACCCATACTGCTTTGGGTGAGACTTTGATCTGCGCAAGCAGGTCATTGCCGAAAGCGCCAGTATTTAGAGGGTTTGTTGGTTTTGCGATAAACTCTGAACCTAGGTCAAGACTCCTCAAGACAACAAATGGTTTAGTTGTTGGGACCAAGATCATTTTCAGAGAGATTTGATGTTGTGGTGCCCCTCGCAGAACGAATTCCAAGATTGGCTGGATAGAAAGATCCTTAAATTTGCGATCCAAGAAAATTGAATCTCTAAGATATCTACTAAAAAGTGGATACAGAAGTACATCTACATAGAAGTTCACGAGATATTATTTTTCTCCTTTGAAATTGAGCTACAGGAGTGGTTGTCGCGATTTAATGAATTCAATACCTGCGCGAAGGACGACACAGTCATTGAGTGGACCCTTGAACTGATTCAAAAATTAGAAAATCTAGACAATAAGATCAATCATGCAATAGATCATTGGATTGATCATCTCTTGGGAGGATTTGTGACTGAATTTTCCATTTTGTGTCATACTCTGAAGCAGAAACAATATTTTTCAAGGGTCCTAGATGTAAGTTCCTATGCTCTTTGAAGTTTTTGCAGAAGATGCTATTATGCAAACAAGGTTCTCTGTGTCAACATATTTCTTCAATGCCACGAAGAGGCCTGACTATGCGCATTGGAAAACTTTACCGTGGAGATACAAAGAAAGGATTTATTTATAGCCCTCTGAAGCATAGATATGATAATGATGGTGAGCCAGAAACTAGTAGCTCTAGTGAATCTGCGCACTCTGAAGAAGAATAATTTTCATCAAATAAGAATGATCAAAGAGACTTGATCCTTTTTCAAATCCCGTCCACTCCACTTCCGAACTCATCTCACAAAGCACCCACTCCATCGCATAGTCCATCTCCACCACCACCACCACCACCCCTAGGCGTAGATATGGCCACGTTGATGAAGCTACCTAATTTCAGAGGTATTGTAAATGAAGATACTGAGCAATTTTGGGTTGTGACTAATGTTGTATGGCAGGCTCAGCAGGTCAACAATGATGATATTAATAAATCACAGTTAGCCACTACTTTCCAAGATCACACATTATATTGGTATATCAGATATGTTCAAGAAAACCCTAATGCCACTCTGGATTAAGTGAAATATGCCTTAAAAGAACAATTCAAGAAGCCTAAGTCATACGTATAGTTGGTTACAGAAGTGAAAGAGATTCATCAGGAGGTTAATGAATCCGTGTGGGAGGCAGATCAAAGGTCGAAGCGCACTATCAGAGATGTTGTATTTACCATCAATGATACTCAACATAAGGAGTGGTTTATTTCTATGTTGCTCCCATATCTGCACTAGCCCTTGGGTCAGAAGAAGATTGCCACACAAGCAAAGGCTATGGAGAATGAAATGAAATTAGAAGCTACCCCAACACCTGTTGCGCATGGAACTCAACAAATTCAGAATCAGTTGGAATCCATGCATTTAGAGATTCAAAGACTGCGCAAAGACAAGGGCATGGAGATTTGCACAGAGGTCTGGTGCATAAATTGTAAAGGTTCTAGGCACCATAAGGATCAATGTCTTGTCTTCAATAATTATCTGAACGATGGAGGTACTATTCCATTGAAGAGCATAGTATGGTGCAAAATCTGTCAAGTTGTTGGATTGCATGAAACAAATATTTTTCCAAGGGTCAGAAAGTATCAACTTGAGTTGAATAAGTTGTTTTGCAGATTTTTTTCGTCACTGGGACATGATGAGAAACATTGTCGCACTTATGATATGTTGTTGGAAAAATCTAAAATATATAGAATGCAGGTTGAAGCTACCTCACCAGCATCCCCCTCTGGACGTGGTGGATTTGAGGGCAGAGGAAGAGGATGAGGAGCTGGATCAACTGGTCAAGGAATGGTGCAGGTCATTTTCTACAATTGTGGAGATGCTATTCACTATCCGTGCAACAATAATGCAGGTATTGTAGACCGTTTTACCATGTGATAAAATATTTCCCTGTTCTGATTGCTAAAATGCAAGAGAAAAAGACACAAACTCCAAAGCAAAATATTTAGATGGTTAGAACAGAAACCCGTGAGGAAGATCCTAGTGTAAATGTAGTCACTAAGAGCGGTGCAACCACTAATCAAGATAAGGGAAAGTAACCAAATGCTGACCTTTGGATTCGTAAGACACCTAAGAAAAAATATAGATTTGATTTGCAGCACACAAAGGAGACTTTTGTTGAAGCTCGGAAAGAATTTGCAGAAGGAAGCACATCAACATCAGGTAGACCAATGAAGGAAGTAGGAGTAGATGAAGAGATCAAACCATTTCTAAAATCTTGCATTAACATACTACGCAACAAAAAGGAAGTGGAGAACCTTCAGGATCTAATTGATAATTGCGCAGAGAAGGAACAGCCACTAGTAGAACAAAAATTTGCCAACAAAATCTATAAGAATAAGAAGAGGACGAGGTGAGAGATACGTATGTCCGCGAAGATCAGTACTTATGAGATGGATCAAGCTATTTTAGATATGGGGTCTGATGCCAATGTCCTACCTAAGAAAACCTAGCAGCGCATGGGAGAAACCAAGCTGGAATGGTCTACCATTCAACTGCACATGGAAAATCAACATAAAACCATTCCATTACGAATTTTTTCGCAAGTTGTAGTCATTATTGAGGGTGTTAAGGTGATGGAAAACTTTGAAGTTATACAAATTGTGGATGATACTGATCCTTACCCTGCGCTTCTAGGATTGGATTGGGATATTGATATGGATGGTGTCATAAAATTGAAGAAGCGATGAATGGAGTTTGAAAGCAATGGAACCAGAGTCATCATTCCATTAGAACATGCAAAAGGACAAAGATACACAGAGCCTGTGCGCGTTGATGATGATATTGATCAGATCTATAAGCTTACTTCACACGAGGAATATTGGATCAACCCAATGACAAATGGAAATCTTAATTGGGAGAAGGACAACTCTTGTTTCTCAGATTCTGATGAAGAATTAGAAAACTGGAAAAACCGATTGCATGAAGTATCTACACTGCACTGTAATCATGTGACCATATCTCTTCGATGTATAACATCTACGGTATGTGAATTACTGCATTATGATGGTTTAACTAATGTAAACATGTTTTTAGGAGAGTTTTAAAGAATTGTACTAGAAGGGCAAAGATTTCATGCTTTGGATCTCAGACTACGCGCTACTCCAAGAAGAAGGTGGGAGACTCATAAGGAAAACATGGGAAATTGGGATGAATGTACGCGTATGATGAGATTATGCTTTGAATGTTAGCCATTAGAATGGAAGAAGTCTACTCAAGAAAGGATCATCTGCGCAGAGATTTGGTTGTATGGAATCAGGTATGGGGCATAGAACCAAGACCTGAATGGGTCCACATGTTTATTGATACATTGGGGAAGGTACCTACTGATTGGTATTTAGAGACAGAGCTACGCTAAGGTACTAGTGAATGGTTTGCGCCGACGAAGATTTTCATTCTGAAATTCAACTTTGAGAGTGGATTTGATAAGATTGACAAAGAATTTCATAATAGTCAAGAATTAATCTTTGATACAACAAAGCCTACAATTGAGTGCACTCCACCAGCATGGGATGCACAGATGAAGGATATTGTGAATTTAAAATATCTGACAGTTGAAGAGAGTGAAGAAAATCCAAGGAATATCATGATTCCAGAATAAGAGGGACAACACACAGTGGTTGGGCCCTCAATCACTTCACTAGATGTGACAAAACCTCTAAAGATCTGACAGGTGAATATTGTGTCTGAAGAGCAACCAAAGTTGGCTAAGTTTGGGGACTATTGGGAAGATGACACATTAGGAAAAAATTTTGAGTTTCTAACAGAGTATCAGGACCTGTTCCCTACAAATTTCTCAAATTTGAAAGGAATAATTGGGGAACTTGGAGTTATGAAGATCAATTTGAAACCTGATGCACGCCCGGTGAAGTAGCGCCCATACAGGCTGAATCCAAGATATAAGCAGAAGGTGAAAGAAGATTTGGATAAGATGGTTTTTGCAGGCATCATATAACCAGTAGAATAATATGATTGGATAAGTCCCATGGTAGTACAATACAAGAAGACCAAAGGAGAAATAATAATTTGTGTAGATATGCACAAATTGAATGATGCTTGTGTGCATGATCCATTACCAACTCCATTCTCCAAGATATAAGCAGAAGGTGAAAGAAGATTTGGATAAGATGGTTTTTGCAGGCATCATATAACCAGTAGAATAATATGATTGGATAAGTCCCATGGTAGTACAATACAAGAAGACCAAAGGAGAAATAATAATTTGTGTAGATATGCACAAATTGAATGATGCTTGTGTGCATGATCCATTACCAACTCCATTCTCTGATTAAATACTGGATAATGTTGGAGGAAAAGAAGCTTATTCATTCACAGATGGGTTTTCAGGGTATCATGAGATCCAGATTACGCAAGAAGATCACAATAAGACAACCTTTGCAACTGAATGGGGATCTTTCCAATATACAGTCATGCCTTTTGGCTTGAAGAATGTGCCTACCATCTTCTTGCGTGTAGTAGTAGCTGCTTTCAAAGAGTTTATCCATAAGTTCTTGGAGGTGTACTTTGATGATTGGACTGTTTTTGGTCTGTTGAAAAATCATGTTTCACATCTACGCTTAATGATGGATACCTGCAGAAAGTATCATATTTCTCTCAACTTGAAGAAATGCATATTCTGTGTGCCATTTGGGATACTGCTGGGACACATTGTCTGCCAACAAGGGTTGATGGTATATCCTGTGAATATCACAGTGATAGTTAATTTGGAGATGCCTCATAATGTCAATAAATTGCGCTCAATATTGGGACACATTAGGTATTATATAAAATTCATTTAGGGTTATGTGCTTATAACTGCGCCCATGGAGAAGCTACTCAAGAAGGATGTGACATTCTGTTGGGATGAGGACTGTCATAAGAGTTTTGAATTGTTGAAGGAAAAGGTGGTCACTGTTCCCACACTGGTCTTTCTAGATTGATCAAAGGTGTTTCTTGTGCATGTTGATGCCTCCTGTATTGCACTCGGAGCTATTTTAGTGTAGCCAGGAGCTGGAGAGATTGATCACCCTATTGCATATTCCAGTCGAAAACTCTCAAGCGCAGAACAAAATTATTCAACCATAGAATGAGAAGGATTAGTGATGGTGTATGCACTGTAGAAATTCCACCACTACTTGTTATGAGGCTATTTTAATATGTTTACTAATCATTCTGCTTTAAAGTACCTGGTCAATAAGCCTGTGTTGGGGGGAAGATCTGCAAGTGGTTGTCGCTATTCCAGGAGTATGATTTTGAAATCATTGTGAAACCAGGAAGACTGAATGTTGGACCAAACCATCTGTCACGCATTAAGATTGGTGAAGAACCTATGAATATGGAAGATGGTTTACCATATGCATAGTTGTTTGTGATCAAGGTATTTGATGATAATTTCCCTGATATTATTCAGTTTCAAACTACTGGACACACGCCTGAAGAATATATAGTTCAACAGAAGAAAGAGCTTGTGGCATGCGCAACAGACTTCACTATTATTATTGGACAATTGTACAAAATGGGTGCAGATTAAGTTCTACAAAGATATGTTTTGGAGTATGAAAGGCATGCAATCTTAGATGAAGCTCATGGAGGGGTTGCATGTGGTCACTATGTAGGTATGGAAACCGCACAAAATATTCTGCGAGCTGGGTTATGGTGGCCCACATTTCATAATTATGCCTATGCACATTTTCGCGCATGTGATGTATGCCAGAGGACCAGAAATCCATCGCACGGAGATGATATGTCATTGCATCCACATATGGCGTTGCAAGCATTTGAGAAATGGGCTATAGCATTTTTTGGACCTATTAACCCTCTAAGCAAGAAGAGTGGTGCACGTTACATAATCACTGTGACAGACTATGTAACCAAATGGGCTGAAGCTAAACCTATGAATATTTGAGAATATTTTGACTCGCTTTGGATGTCCTAAGATTCTAATAAGCGATCAGGGTACACATTTTTTGAATGAAACCATTGAAGCATTGACAAATGAATTCCATATTCATCATCAGAAGAGCTCTCCCTAACATCCCCAGGCGAATGGTTTTGTGGAAGAATTCAATAAGATATTGCACAGTGTGCTTACCAAGGTGTGAAATTCTAACATGAATGATTGGGATGAGCGCGTACCCGCAGTTCTCTGGGCATATCAAACCACATGTAAGAATTTTACTGGTAGGACACCTTTCAGGATGGTATATGGGAAACAAGTTGTGTTGCTAATGGATTTCATTTTTCCCAGTCCAGGCATTGCAACATTCACAAATATGGCAGAAATAGATGCTAGGGAGGAACGATTATCACAGTTGGTCGCACTGGAAGAAGATCGCTTTATTGCCAATTATCACCAGCGAGTTCAGAAGGAATGTGATAATTCATGGAATGATAGGCACATTAGGCAAAAGGTGTTCAAAGAATATGATTTGGTATTGTTGTATGACAGCAAGTTTGCGCGCCACCCAAGGAAGATGAAGATGCATTGGCTAGGGCCATATTTTTTTAATGAAATCACTGATGGATGTGCAGTGCGCCTGGCCACATTGAGTAGAGAATACCTTCTCGAGAATTTCAATGGAAGCCACTTGAATCTGTATAGGAATGACCCTGTGCGCGCCAAATGACTATATGGCCGAAGTATCGGATTTGCGAAGACGAGATGGCGGATGCGCAAGGCCGTTGGAACATTAAATCTAGAAAAGACAACTTTATTACCATTTATGGGAGCGTCTAGGCTACATTTAATGAAGTTATTTTTCCATATTTGTGATTGTTTTGTCATTTATGGAGACACATTAATGCATAAGGAATCGTTGAAGACATGCCAAAAGTATAAATATGACCTATGGGGTCACAATAGTTCCATTTGCTTTCTGAGTGAATTATTTTCCCTGAGCTCTCTGATTTCTGTAGCATATTCATTGTCTATGTCTGGTTTTGATCTAAATTCGAGGAAGATTTGTGCAGTAGGGGTTTGGGTTACGCAATTCTGCCCAGTATGACAGCTATGTGACCCGAAGATGACCCTGTTGTGCCACAGGTTCCTGTTGTGCCGATTGCTGAAACACCCGCACCCACGAAATCTAACAAGGGTAAAACATCTGGAACCATGAAATCCCTAAGGGAAAAGTCTCTGAAGTTGTGCTCCATTGTGGCTGAGTGCCAGAAAAGACCAATGATGGAGCTTCCTGAGACAATTATGGAGGAAGAGGAGGATGCGGTCAAAGTGGCTCGATTCTCACAGTTTCCGACCTGTGTTGCACAACACAAAGCATTAGTAAGAGTTCCCAAATATCTCTATAAGGTGCGATCGAGTATCAATATTCCCTTGATTCTTGAAAATGTCTCGATGGAAGGTGACATGTTTGCAAAAGTGCCGCAGTTGAGATTGGAGGATTCAGACATTAGAGATATTGATAAGTTTCCAGAACTTGCGTCGGAGCTCTACTTAGATCATGTCTAGTATGAAGGGTGAATTTTGTGCTTAGAGCCAAAGAGATGGGTGTTGGGTCTACATAAGGCAGGCCTTCTTAATTTATTGAAGATCTGTCACTTCGGGCACAACCCGATAAACGATTTATGTGTCCGTCAATTGCTCATGCTCGTGCAGGATGATGAACTATGGTTGGGAGAGCGCATTCCCATTGATGTTGCACTGATCCATAGGATCACTAGCCTACCAGATCAAGGCATGGATCCAATGGTTGACTTTGGAGGAAAGGTGCAAGAAAAGGAGGTCACAGAAAATATCAAAGCAAAATACCAAGTCTCGTGCAAGAGCAGAGGATTCGTTGTAAGAAAGATAAATGATCCTGTTGTTTAGTTTGAAACGCTCATATTGGCCTGCAAGATGATGCACAACTATAGACCGAAGGAGGTTGTCATGTAGGTAATTTCTCTCGTAGGACAGTGCGAAAAAGGCGCAATCTACAATTGGTCACATTATTTATGCAAGGAATTTTTGGAGAATGTGCGCGAAGTACAGGAAGAGGGAAAGCATGTTTATTATGCTTGGTTGCTATTTCTGATCACCTTAATTGGTTGGACGACCCCTGAGAAAACACAATCTCCTAATATAGAGCCACAAATGTGTGAGGCCGCACGGTATGCTACTCTAGAATTCGTCGGACCCCACGCGTGTCATGGAAAATAAGATCTTATGGGTTTTATTTGATGCTTCACTCTATGAGGCAGTGAAATCTAAGTCAAGGCTCTCTCCAATACTTTATGATCAGTATAATATGATAGAATATTTCAAAGCCACTTTCCATAATATGCATATCCATGTGAAAGGCGCAATGGAGGGAGTTTGGTACGAATTACCATATCTAGTCACAGAGGATGATCTGATACGCATCACTGCAGAGTGGCCGCCAGCATGGTTGGAGGCCGGAGCATCAACATATATTCCTAAAACACCAACCAAGTTGCGCACTGGTACCCAGCCAGAGAATACAACAAAGAAGACAACTAAGAAAACGACATAGAAATAAGCCACGTCGACAAAAACCGACGAAACAATCAACTTGGAGAAAGAAACTGCACTTGCTAAAAATGCTACAGCACCGTAGGACACAAAGGAGAAAGTGAAAGCACGGACCTCTACAGGCACAAAGCACGGTTCTCAAGCCGTAAGCGGATCAAGGAAGAAAAGAAAAGGATCTAAAGAAACTGGAGAGGAGGTCCTGACATTGACTGAAGATGACTTAAATGAAATTGCAAACACAGTCATATCTTCAATAGAGGATAGATGGACAGATATGGAACTGCAGTATAATACTATGCTCGAAGTAGTGTAGGAGGGCATCCAGGAATTAAAATTCCAAGCGAGCCTGATTCAGGCGAGCGTTGCTTAAGCAATCCAGATGCAAAGAGGATCGTATGTAACCAGCGCACAACTTCTCAACATAGCTTTGCCAACGACTGAGGATGTTTGTCTTGTTCAATCCTTGTGACGACCATCCATGTAGACCCAAGATGGCACACTCAGTTTAGAGGTTGTGGTGACATTAACGTTAATTTGTATTTTTTACATGCAGGGAAACTACACATGATGCATTCTATGATCATAGATGAGCTTCAGTTCTGCGAGGCCCATGCTCACACAAATATCATAGAGTTAAGGAAACAGGCCGCAGAGTCACAATAGAAACAACAAGAAATGGAGGAAGCCTGCCACGTAGCCAAATCCCAACGCGTTGCGCTCAAAGAAAAGATCCACCAAGTGTGCAGTGAAGTACCAGCAGTCCTGGCCACAACTGCCCCAAAAGAGAAATTAGAAGGCCTGGCTGCCACATTAAAGTATTTGTGCGCTGAAGTCCAAACGGTCTGTGCTAAGTTCGAACACCAAATTTCTAATCTGCAAATGAATTTGCAGCTTGAAACCCCGCCTGAATTTAGAGCCAAGCGAACTTCCGAAGTGAATTTGGCCATCGATAGTATTATTGCCGCATTCATGCAGCGTGAAAATATTTTTGATGAGGCCATGGGTGTCTGGACTTCGGTCTAGAATGACCCTGTGGTACAACAAGTGTGAAATGAGCTACGCATAAAGGAGCATCAGTTTGTTGAGATGAGGATGACGACACCTACTCTTTTTCCTACACAATGCCTCGCCTACCTACGGGAGGGCTGGGTAATATAAACTGAGATCGGGGACCTGCGTCGCAAAGAGAAACTGCTAGACGCAAGAATGAAACCATGGGCTATAGAAATTATATATAATATGAATGTATATATCCGGACTCTCCTGATCTAACAATATTTATCTTCTTGCTAAATACAAAATCCTTCCACTACAATTCTTGCGGAAATTTAATCAACAATTGCAAAACACATGAAGCAATAAAAACACACATAACACAATTGTTTAATGGGAAAGCCTGAAGCTGAAAACCCCAAATATCATATATCATGTATCATGAAGATCATGTAACAATCTCATACAAATCTTAGTACATCAAGCTCTCAGTACAATCAATCGTCACACACTAACATAGAAGAAATCTGCAAATCCATGCACCAATCTCAGCCCTCCTGCTAGCCTACCTCCACTGCACAATCTAAGTTGATTACAAAGACCAATTCAATGCAATCCCACTCTCCTTGACTATGTTTTATCATTGGCAACTCCAATGTATATGTAGATGCAATTCATGCATCACTATGGTCACAACAGATAGTCTATCTCACCCTTTCACCTATCTCTGCATTGGGTCTCCACTAGATCTAACATGCACTGTAGTTAATTCCTGTATTGTTCAGTTGATTAATGAGTTATTATTTGTGAATTAATTAACTAATTAATTCACTCCACTCTCACTAGTGTATCATTCAGTTAGATTAGATACAACTAGCTCAACTGAGTCTAACTGAGTTAAACTGAATACAACTCCATGAAATACTCTTCCAACTCTGTCATAACTTTTCCACTTCAGTTCTAACTGAGTCTTCCATGCATGAACTCCAATAAACCCTTAGGAATTGCGTAATTCCTTCAGCCCACTAATTTTACAAATCTGTTCATTGAAATAAAGTACTCCAAGAGAATAAGTTGTTGTTTAGAGTCTGATTATTATTAAGAGCTAATAATAATCGACATGCATCTATTTTTAGATCAGCGATCTATAAATAGACTTCACCCAATCTTCTAAAAATAGAATCTCATCTATTTTTCACATTTGACCAACCATCTACAAATAACCTCCTGCTACATATATAATATGCTCACCATGTCTAAAAATAGACATACACCTAAAAATAGCCCGTGTGGGCCCCACCTAGTTTAGGTGATTATTTTCCAACTAGGATCAAGGATGATGTTTCAGGATGCCTCCTTCACTGTTTCTTGTTGCAATCTTCAACATGGGCAGAGGAGGCTCTCTAGCTATCACAGAGTTTGTACAACACATTGAAGGCCATTCAGCAAAAGCAGAGAAGTATTGAGCTAGCCACGGAAGGGCCCACTACTAATAAATTGGTTCTTCAAGTGCTGGGTGTTGCTGCGCAGAGTCTGGAAATGGTGCTCCCTCTCAAATATTTTGTCACTGCACTCTAGGCCAAGATGATTATGACTCAAAATAAAATAAAATAAAATAAAATAAATCATTACTTTGAGTCATTAATATGATTAAATTCCAAATAAACATCGCAAGCGATGAAATTTTTCAATAAAACCTAAATATTTTGAATCACTTGGAAAACTGTGATTTAGTGGCATACGTCAGCCAACATGTTGTATGTTACAACTCTGAAGCAAGGAAACAAAAGTAGTGTTGGTTAAAAAAAGTGTTATACACTCATCATTTCTTTCGTCATCCTTTATATTTTGCAATAAGGGTGTGGTGGACACAAAATGACATTTTGTTATGGAATGTGCAGGTTACGTGGATATCCACATTCAATATGAAAATGGTTCAAAGGTCGAAAACATGCACCAACTATTTGACTAGGATAAGATCAACGAGATTGTAGCCTTCTAGCAAATATCTATAGCAAAATATCAGACATCAAAAAGAGTATGAAAATGAGATAAGATTGTTATTTTCTTTGTTCTTTAAGCCATTCAACCTCCTTTACATCATTAAAATCAATCAATTTTACTCTTTTGTGCCAAATTCTTGCCTCTCCTCCCGGGTGCGCACTCTTTTTGAGTTGGTGATGTTATGATCACATAACATCGAGATTGTGGTGTCTGAAGACACCGTTGTTTATTCCCAATGACCATTGCAAAAATTTAACATTGATTTATCCATCCTTTAAATAGAATACGTCGGAGATGAATACCATGGGAAAAACCACGAATGCCCATAAACTTGGAGTTCATAACCATAGGTAACTTGATTGAGTCAATTTTACCAAATCCATCCTAACAGATGACTTGGGGTGGAAAAAGAAAGGATTTTATGGGTTGACAATGGAAGCCTCCACACAACCTAACTTGGATTATGATTACCCCGAATTGGTGACCTCATCTACTAGATAAAGTCTCATGTTTAGGCAAACGGGTATTAGTTTTTAGATGCAAATGATGGGAAACGAAGGAATAAGGAAGCAGGTGTCACTAGGGATGTTTAATTTTCAAGAAAAATAACCAGGGATGTTCAAAGAGGGATGCTCTTCATCTATTTTTTTATTTTATTTTTATTTCATATCCCCGCTAGTATTGGTGTATGTAATTCTACTCTCTGCAAAAAATGGCTTGCAACTCTCGTGGAAATTGTCAGTCATTTGGTTTTTTGGTCTATTCTCTATTTCATTATGTCTTAATGAAATCTATTTTTATTTTTATTTTTAATATGGATATATACACTTGTGTATACTCAATCATTCCCTTTCAAAGCGGGTCTAGCAATACCATCATGGGAGGGGTTAAAAAATTGACTTCCCTCATAACTGCCAGATTCCTATATATTCCTAGAATCTGCAATCAACATAAATTGGGTATTAGATAAAATTTTGAGACTAAAATGGGCCTCCTAAGGAATATTATAAAATAATAGTGGAAATAACAAAATAGTATTTTCAACATGTCTACCTATTATTTTATTCAAATTTTGAGAAAGAGCACTCATTGGATGCAAAATTTAATTTTGCATCGAAGGAGTACCCATGTTGCATAATTTCAATGGACCCTACTAAATGAAAAGTGTGAAATACATGAAAAAATGTGATGCATATTTTGTCATGTATTTCACACTTTTTGTGTAATAGGGTCCATCTAAAGTGTGCAACATGGGTACTCCATGGATAAAAAGTTAAATTCTGCATCCAACAAGTGCTCTTGCTAGAAATTTGAGTAACTTTGTAGGGAGATAACTTGAAAATATGAGTTGAAAAAGTAGTTTTTTATTTTATCTTTTTATTTTTTTACTCCAAAAATATTGAATCATCCCCATGGTTGACATCATCATATTGAATCCTATTGGTTCTTATAAAGTTTATTTTGTTGTACATTTTTGTTTTGAGGCCCATTTTTTACCCTATAATTTATTTAATTATTTCCAAAAAGAAGGCCAATATCTTCAGCCCTATTTGCCTCACATCTCGAGGGGATTGATCAAATATTTTTTCATTTCAACACCTCCAAATCCCCCAACAAATGTATAAAGGGAGAGTACTATATTCTTTAATATACATCATCCATTGAGAAAGACATGCATCAATTGAGGAGTTGTCTAGAACAAACTGAATCGTGAATAATCTTAATAGATCCTACCAGGTAGATACAACGAATGGGAATTATAAAAAGAGGTGAATTGTTGCTTTATTTTCTCTGCCACATAATAAACACATACGTGGCCCCTCAAAAACTCTTTTTTTGAGGTTCTCTAAAGTAATAATCTTATTATGGAGTACCAGCCATATGAAACATTTTAGTTTAAGGAGAACCTCCCATTTCCACATTTTTGTCATCTATGAACCACTGCTATGGAGCCTTCTTCCCTGAGAGATGTAATTATAGGTCTCCTTTGCCAATATTTTCCCATCTATCACACACCCACCCCAGGTAAGAACATATTCCTACTCAAATAGATTTATCCCCGCATTGGACAACTTATGCTGAAATCGCTCCCACCCTGCCTCATGAGCCACCAGGAGCCCTAAATCATTAGCATGCGGCCATCTAGGAATTGAGAGCAAGGTGGCATGGTAGCAAGTAAGTTGACTCATGAAGTGTAAACCTATGTGATTTACAAACTGGATTATTGGCTCAGATAATAAATGGAAACCTTCCATACCCTTAATGGAGTCAAGATCGATTACAAATTTGTCCCCCCTACAAACATCCCATATGATATTGCCACAAATCCATTCCTTAGTTGATAACATATTTCTCCATACTTGTGAGGCATTCATTCTTATAGGTTTAATTTATTTAGGTACTTTTCCCCAATAACCTTCTACCATAATCCCACGCCTTTAAATTCTCTCCAGATTTTTTTTTGTCAAAAGGGTCAAGTTGAATAGATCGGTTTCTTTGATACCCCAACCCCCATCAACCTCACCCCTGGATATAACCTCTTTGATACCCCAACCCCCATAAACCTCACCCCTGGATATAACCTCTTTGATACCCCAAACCCCATCAACCTCACCCATAGATATAACCTCTAGGAAAACCAGATGCAACCAAATGGACTAAGATACAGAGAAAAAATTGTATCTACAAAGAAATTGGGTCAATAAAGCTGATAGGTTTATGTTGAAGCCTTGAAAATCGTTGCGACAACACTGGGGGATATCCACCCGGTCCAGACCTTAGAGCATTTCCTTTTCTGTTTTGGAGTAGTGGCTCTGACTGGTTTGACTAGGTCCAATTACCTTTTCCCTGTCGCTATTGGTTTAAGATGTATCTTTAACTACCAATAGACAGGGATATTAGATCACTTCTTCTTGCTGATCAAGCAAAAGAATGACCCTTAAGCTGATTTGGGTTCAGCTAAACCACAACTAAGATTTTGCCTCTTCGAGAAGAGGACTTAAAAGAATGTAGAACTTAATCTATGACTTGCAAATAAATCTAGAACTAACCACGGTATTAAATATGAATACGACTTAAAGATTGTTTCAATTAACAAATAACCATGAAAATGTGTTATTTACTTAAAAGAACGATGCAGTATCATATAATGATAACTCTGTTTAAGAAATTAACCAGAGTTATAATAGCACGTCTCATTCATAAATTTATATCGTTTACACACACTATGAAAGATGATATCCTTCTATCTTCAGAAATGATATGATAAAGAAATACTTGAGAAACAAGTGTATATAAGCGATAGAAAATTTTAATGAGAATATTTCATCACATAAAGAAAATAAAACGAAATCGATAGAAATACCAGATACATTTGATATCTTCCTAATGCAATTTGATATTCTGATCTTGCACTTTAACTTAGGACAATCTTCAAGGTACATAAATGCAACTCTCAAAAATAATCCACCATGAAATTACAAGAATCCTGCACTTTAACTTAGAACAATCTTCAAGGTACAGAAATGCAACTCTCAAAAATAATTCACCATGAAATCACAGGTTGTGATCCTTTATAAAAATAAGATAGTCAATGAGTACAGAAATGTATTGTCCAAGACTAAAATATTACAAATTCAGGACCTTAGAGAAACTCCTTTACATTACTTGAATTTCTGCTTTCAAAATTAGAGCTGCAGAAATGCAAACTCTGCCCATCATACACAATTCAAGATATAAAGAAAAACCCTCAATAATGTTCAAATCTGAAATTTTCTCTCCTCCCTCCTACAACTCTAGATTCCTATTACAGAAATTCTTTTAGAAGTCTAGAATTGCAGAGGAGAGCCGCCTCCATTACATTTTGCAATCTACAATTTATAATATTTCCAAAGATATTTTTGAGAGGAGATTTTGTTGAAGAAAAATCTGCCCAATTTAATTTTGTTTGCTCAAAATTCCAATCTTTAATTGTTGGAGAATTCTCATTGATTGAGATCATTTTCTCCATATCTCTCCTATTGTTTTCCTGCAAAAAGAAATCAAAATGAATTAAAATGCAATAATAAGATCAAAATATCATTTCTAGCATTTAAAACAAATCCAATCAAATTCTATTTAAATAAATAATTGAAAATAAAATATAAGTTTTATATTGATGCCTGGGATGGTTTAATTGGCCAAGGATATCATTGATGAGCGAATCTGCAATTAGAAGAGGCTTTGGACAAATGAAAATGAAGAAAATAAAACTTAGAAAATTGATTTTGTTTTAGAAATTCGGAGCTTGATCTTCTGCCTGATTTTAGACTCAATAAATGACTAAATCTGTTAGTGAAACCTCTTCAAAAATGTTCTCCTTGATTTTCTCTTTCCAATGAACCATCCTGGGCCTCATTTGGCCAAATAAAACTCAATCTATGAGCCTCCAAAGTTGATAAGTCAAATATGATTTAAATCTAGAAATTCTTTTGTTGGGCTAAAAATCAGAATTTTAATTAAAATTTTAATCCTAAATTAGACTCTAATTATCTAATAATTAATCCTAATTTAATTATTAATTATAAATTAAACTAATTATTAATATTAATCTAACTAACTAATATAATTAACTAAACAAATTAATCTAATTAAAATTAATTATATTCTACACATTAATTAACTAATTTAAAATTATTTATTTAAATATTTAAATATTAAATTTATTATTAAACTAAAACTAAACTAACACTTTACTAAAACTAACTTAAAACTATACTAAAATTAAACTAACACTAACCAACTAATTCACTACACTATACTAAACTAATATTTCACTAACAATAGACTAACACTAACTTAAAACTATACTAACCTAAAACTAACGTACTATTAACACTATGCTAATATTAACTTAATATTCCACTAATACTCACGTGTGAGTGAGTTGAAAGTCAAACGAAGTAATGCATGGGTTATAGCATCGCAATCGGCATATTGGAGGTGAGGGTCATTGGGTGTTTTTATTTAAAACCTCTGATGCAATATAATAAAATGTATCATATGTCTTTGACTTATTTGCAATCGGAGTATCGAGAATGAAGGTCATCGAGGTTTCAAAGAGATGCGTCCATTGAAAACTCCCGATGCGATGATGCGATGTAATTTTTAATTTTTATTTTTATATATATTTGTTTTTTATATTAAATTTTAATTTAATTAATTTAATTATTTTTAATATAATTAATTTCATTAATTTAAAATTGAATATTAAATATTAGTTTTTTTTTTTTTTAATGATGTTAAGTAATGAATTTTTCTAAGAGATGATTTGCCTAAATAAGCTACAGCTACTTTGACATTTCGGATTTTTTCGAGATTAGTAATTTATTTGAAAATTGGAGTAAATTACTGAAATCTCGATGCTTCGTGGTTTGGTTGTATAAGTAAAAAAATAAAAAATATTAATAATAACTAACTAAGGGTTAATATTTAAACTAAATGCATTATTAAACTAATTTAATTAAAAATAGAATATTGTACTTTTTAAGCATTTTTTAACCCAGGCGACATAAATGATTAGATTTCAAAGGAGTGTCATTTACAAACCGGTTAACCAAATGAGGTGAAACAAGCATCAACGAGAATCTTATAAAAAATCGATTTCAACCAAACAATCAAAACAAAAATCCAAATAAGATGAAAAATTAATAAAATCATGAGGTAATTAATTTAATAAAAATCCTAAAAGGTATTTAGCCAAAAATTTTATAGAAAGGGTCCTCATTATTTGAAGTAAACAAGTCAAAAATGGGGGGGTTGTGTTTTACCACAACAATGGCGACACACAGGAGAAGAACCAGTTATCTCTGTTTGATATGAATGAAATTTTCCTAAAATTAAAGTAAAAATAATTAAAGAAGAGAAAATTATTCTTGGAATGCTTGACTAAGTTCATTAATCTCAATAAAAGCAAGAATTATCTTATTGTAATTTTCTTAAAATTTCTCATAAATTAAAATATTTCATAACTCTATATCAGTCCTTAATTAGTTGTAGAGATAAACAGCGGTCACTTTACAGCTTAGCTTTTAAAATGTAATCATTTGTCACAGGTAGAGCCACTACTGCCAGCAAACATCTATAGTCTCGACAGGGTTACCTTTTAATCATGAATGATTCAGAATCCTATCTATTTAAGAATTATTGACCTAGAGATAAATCCATTTATATATGTTTTATTTGTTTATTTTTATTTTTATTTTTTTTATTTTTTGAGTTCTTAAAAGCCATTGTCCTGGTTTGGTAGCCAGATAGTTGACAATGCCATTCACTAGTTATAATTGGACTTAACAAGCTGGCTCATGATGAGACCCCTTGTCTTATAATTGTTTGCAATCATAAGCCATTACCCTGGTTTGTTTAGCAGTGTTGGTAATGTCAGCCTATTTTTCCCCTATGATCATGGTAAGCAGGCTCGTGATGAGACTTCTTATCTTTTAAGTTTAAATATATTTTTGGATTACACCCTAGAAAAATAAAAATCTTTTGAACAGGGAGAATCATTGACTCCTTAAGAGTTCAAAATGAAAATTTCAGAGTTAAAAGTGCTTTGCTGTAAAGTGTATTTACTTGGTTAAAAATAACTTTTCTTAACTGATAATAGAATTTTGAAAGATCTTAATAAAATATTGAAATATCAAAATAATTACAATTTTGATGAAAAAGAAATTTCTCAGATTTCATGATACTTCGTCAAATTCTCTTGTTTTGTAAGTTATTCCCTAAGTATGTCTACCTTTATAATAAGAAAAACAAACTTTATTAAGATATTTTAAGAAAAATCTAATAGTAAACTATTAGCAATTTTTTCCCTATGTATGCCGACAAAAATTTGGTAATAAGAAGGCCTTTCATATAAAACATGGCATAGTCACCAAAATTAAAACTGCAAAACAAAGGAAAATAATTCTTAAGCTAAAGTGAAAAAAGAAATCAGCAAACAAAAATTAAAATGAAGAAATTTAAAAGTGGAAAAGAAAATCTAAGTTTTGAAATACAAACTCTAACAAGAATGTTTATACCAATGTCTCAACAACATGAAGTAAAAGAAAATAATCATGTAATCATTCCTTCTTATGTCGAGATTCATATAAATTATACCTTGTAGGGTTGTAAATTTTTTAGGCTTTTTAGATAGCAACGATGATAAAATTTAGCCACAATGAAAACTTTCTGTCTGATGTCAATCTTCTTATTTCAAAGCATCATCTTAATTATTTTATAATAAAAGGAATGCTTTAAAGAAACAAACTAAAGGTTCAGAAACTTCCTAGTGTAGCTGTTTTAACGAAGATTATCGTTGCTTCTTGAAATGGAACCAGGAGAAGAGTATAGGACTTTCAAAATATGATCTGGCAGATGATTGAAAGCTTTTATGAAGAGCTGCAAAACATATTTAAGTATCAACATAATTTAAAAACAAAACTGAAACCAAAGTAATGAAATGAAAATTAATGAAAGTGGGTACATGCATCTTACCATCAGATAACTGCATTTGATCTTACCTGAAAGATATCAGTTTCTCCAATACTAGCTGACATCTTCTTTTAGTTAACATTAAAAACATGAAAAAGTCCAACTAACCAAAATCCTATAACCCAAAATCATTATTTATTTTATTTAAACTAAAGCAAGCACAAAATGTAAAAAGAATGCTTTGTGTTCAAGGGAATTGAAATTAAAACAAATGCATCAGAAATGAGATTGATAATTTGCAGTAATGAATATTCTCAAAATATTATAAGTTTTATACAAATTCCATGATTTTATAAATTGTTGAGAGTTAAGACCAAATTTAAGATAATGAAATTTAAAATAGAGAGGTCTTGAATTTCATATTTAATTATGGAATTATTTAAAACTAAAATATATGAGAAATCAAAATGATTTGAATATGCTACAAATTTGTCATCAATTGCTTCAGTATCATAGTGGTTACCCAAGATTGCTTTAAATTAACACAATGCCTTATCGGATGATTTGTATTGCATGTAGAGGCATCTGTTGGAGTTTATCGCATCGGGGGTTGTAGTAGCAAATTGCTGATATGAGATCATGCAAAAAGAACATATGCAATGAGATGGAGCAATCATATTGAGGATATCGAACAGTCATGTCGCAAATTTCACATTGCACATCGCATCTCGCAATTTGTACTTTGCATATTGCACATTGTGCATCGCAGATTTCGGAATAGTGACATGACCATGAATAAAAATGTGATGAAGCGATTGCGATATCGGAAATGCGATGGATGACGTGGCTTTCTGCATTATGATATGAGTATAAAAAATGCGATGAGCGATATCGATATCGGCATATCGGATTATTGGAAAATAGTCATGTTGGAAATGCTAATATGATTCTTGCGATAGCAGCAATGCGATGTTTATAATAATTGGTGATGAGCGAAGAGAAAAAAGCGATAGCAATGAGTTATCGCATCGCAACTTTTAAAATGAGCGCACAAGGATGTATTCAATTTTCCTCCCGATTTGTGATTTGCGATTAGACTTATCGCATCGAAGGTCTTTCAAAGTTAACTCTTGACTAATTGTGATATGAATTTAATAATTTGCGATTTCGTTTTGAACTTTATCGCATCAAAAATTTTCAAATGGAAGGATTAACCTTATGTTTAATGCGCTTTTGCGATCTGATCTATCGCATCAAAAAATTTGCGATGAAAAACAAACTTATGAATTCATCCCAATGCGATATGGTATTTTATGAAAAATTGAATGAGGTAACACATCGGAGGTCTTGTATCAGAAATGTGAAAATCAAGTTGAAACGTTTCAGACATGAATCTTGTGATAATGTTTTAAATTTCAATTGGGTTTTCTAATGAATGAAAGTAAAGTTAAAGAATGCTCAAATTCTAATGAATCACAAAATAAAATTTCCCTGAACCTGTTGCAAATTTGAAATGGGTTTGTTGCTTACTTCAAGTTTTGAAAACAAATGAAAACCTGCAAATAGAACAAGAATAAAAAATAAACTAAGGAAAAGAGAAACTATTAATAGATGAAAATGAACTTGTAAATCCATACCTGGAAGAGAATTGTCTGTGGATTTTACCTTATGAATCTTCCAGTTCTTCCTTCTATTTATAAATAAGTTCAACATCATTTTCTTATTTTAATCTAAAATTCTAAGTAATGATTGCATCCTTTCCAAAATTACATCGGAAGACTAGAGTAGTAAAAATGAGTTCTTGGAATTACTTGTGAATAAAAAAAAATTGTCAAGTGATAGAAAATTCTTGAAATTTCTTCATGTATGATCAAGAAAGTTGAAGACTTGACAAATAAGTATGATCAGATAATTCAAGAGCTTTTCAAATAATCAAGGTTGCTTCTCTATAATTGAAATGGATACCAAAAAGAAATTTGACTCATTACTTGTTTTATTGAAAATATGAAATAATAAAATAAATGCAAACGGAAAAGAAAATTAATCTATTCCTATTTCTAACTTAATGAAGGAAACATGACTAGGTATAGTCATACTTCCAATGAAGCCATGTAAGCATTTTAATTCCTACATGTATGTACATGTCAAACATTAGTAAAAATGTAAATATAATTAAACTATAAAAATTAAATCTGAAAGCAGAACATGTATCTTTATTGTTAGTAGCTTATTCACCATTACCTTCTCTTGAAATGCCCTTTCCAACTAAATTTCAATTGGATCATAGAAATCTTGATGGATTTCCATTATTGAGTGGGAAAGGTTTAAAAGAGAAGATGGCAGGCCAGGTTGTAGAAATGATCTTTCAGCAACAATGGCCTGTGTGATTTTGTTAGTGTTATGATTAAGTGCTAAATTATTAACGATCTTCCGTGAAGGAAAGCTTTCCAAATATCTTTCAAATTGGTTAATGAAAAATGGATGGGAGTACAATAAATCCAACAAAATATTATTAATTGAATTAGATTGCTGGTCATATTGTGAAAATACACTCGCTTGTTGGTACTGCTTTTGAGAAGAAAGAAGTAATTGATAAGGAATGAACATCAATTGAAATTGAAATTTTAATAATTCTTGATGTTCACTATTATAATTTGAATCTTCATTTATCCATTGAGGAAATGCATCAATTGAGTGTTCAATATTGAGTTGCTCAATATGCCAGCATAAAGTGCCAAAAAATTGAAAAATAAAATCAAAAAATAAATCTAAATTTGAACAAAATAAGTGTGAAAGAAAAAATAAAATGAAATCCTTATTGGTACAACTAATGTTACATCACAATTGGAATTGTTTTGAAATAATTTCTTTTTCACAAGGATTGGCCAGAATAATGGAATTTGAATAATTGTCAAGTCCAACTTGTGAATTAAAAAGAGAATTATGATTATGAGTAGGAATGGGAGTTTGATCATGATATGAATCATAAATTGGAATTTTTTCCCGAATGGTGAAATCATGAAGATAATTTGTTGCTCCAGAATGAGAATTGGTTGGAATAATTTCAAAATTGAAATGTTCCTCATTCACAGATGTTATTTGAATTTTATCATGAGGATTCTCTTGAGAAGAACAGAAATCAGCATCCTTGATGTAAGAATAATTATCATAAACGACTTCACGATATTTTCTAGAATTCCCTTTGATTTCGTCCAATATATCAAAACAAGGAGGAATAAAAATTTCATGTTCATTAATGGCAAAAGACTGATCAATAATTATTTCTCTATCTTGATAAAAACTTATTGGTGATTCATTTAGATCAGCCTCTGTAGTTTCTAAAATATCATTAATATTAAGAGGGGAGAAATTATCATCATTAAAAATATCATAATAAAAGGGAAAATGTGAATCTGAAACAATGCATTTAAAAAAAATCTATGTTTGAGAACTCTCGTACATTATGGTCATTGTAAATTTCAGATTTTAGATCATTCATTTTTCTATTCACGCTTTCTTGAAGAATTATGCTTTGGTTCTCTGAATTTAGCACTTGCTCGTCATGAAAAAATTTAGAAATTTGTACAACAGCTTGTGTGTTACTATTGACTTTGATTGCTTCTTGCACTTGTTGATTTGCGATCTGATTTTCTAAATTTAATACAGAGTAATTTTCATATTTCAAGGCAACTCTTTCTCTAAAATTGTTGTTGTTTCCTTCTTGCATTTGATAAGAAATATTTTCTAAGCTTTGTGAGACCACTTCATTATAATTTGTTTGCACATCCATATTGGAATTCTCATTTATGTTAGAAGGGGATGGAACAAAGCTTGAACTAATTTTATATGGATTTGGAATGGGAGGAAGAGAGAAAATATATTCAAACCAATCTAGTGATTTTTCTTCCGTAGGCTTATCTTCAACTTTAAATCTTAAACAATTCAAATGAAATCGAATGTTAAAATCCCTAACAAACTCATTTTCAAATCTTTGTAGATATTCAATTTCATCACATACGTTTTCATAATCGTATCCGTCAAATTTACAAATGAAAAGTGTAACAAATTGATCTCAGCTGTGAATTGAGGCAACCGGAAGAGTTCTACACCAGTTTCTAGCTTTTGCCGCAAATGTGAGAGTAAAAATTCTGCATAAAATGCCTTCATCAATTCCTTAAAAATCATAATTTGAAACATTTTGAATAAATTGAAAGACATGATTAAAAGCAAAAGAATTTTTCTTACCATCAAACTTTACCTGAGACAAGAGTCTTACTATTTCTGGTGGAGTATTGGAAGATGCTTGTCCAGATATACAACTCCAAATTGGAAGTTTTGAAGGAGCCATTGTAATAAAAATGAAATGTTAGAATTCAAAGACTCCAAAGTAAAACAAGACTCGGCCCTCCTTCTAGCGCCAAAAATGTTGAAGCCTCGAAAATCGTTGCGACAACATTGGGGGATAACCACCCGGTCTGGACCTCAGAGCAGTTCCTTTTCCATTTTGGAGCAGTGGCTCCGACTGGTTTGACTAGGTCCAGTTACCTTTTCCCTATCACTATTAGTTTAAGATGTATATTTAACTACTAATAGACAGGGATATCAGATCACTTCTTCTTGCTAATCAGGCAAGAGAATGACCCTTAAGCTGATTTGGATTCAGCTAAACCACAACTAAGATTTTGCATCTTCGAAAAGAGGACTTAAAAGAATGTAGAACTTAATCTATGACTTGTAAATAAATCTAGAACTAACCCGGGTATTAAATATGAATACGACTTAAAGATTGTTTCAATTAACAAATAACCATGAAAATGTATTTATTACTTAAAAGAAATATGCAGTATCATATAATGATAACTCTGTTTAAGAAATTAAACAGAGTTATAATAGCACATCGCATTCATAAATTTATATCATTTACACACACTATGAAAGATGATATCCCTCTATCTTCAAAAATGATATGATAAAGAAATATTTGAGAAACAAGTATATATAAGCGATAGAAAATTTTAATGAGAATATTTCATCACATAAAGAAAACAAAACGAAATCGATAGAAATACCAGATACATTTGATATCTTCCTAATGCAATTTGATATTCTGATCCTGCACTTTAACTTAGGACAATCTTCAAGGTACAGAAATGCAACTCTCAAAAATAATCCACCATGAAATTACAGGAATCCTGTGCTTTAACTTAGAACAATCTTCAAGGTACAGAAATGCAACTCTCAAAAATAATTTACCATGAAATCACAGTATGTGATCATTTATAAAAATAAGATAGTCAAGGAGTACAGAAATGTATTGTCCAAGACCAAAATATTACAAATTCAGGACCTTAGAGCAGCTCCTTTACATTACTTGAATTTCTGCTTTCAAAACTAGAGCTGCAGAAATGCAAACTCTGTCCATCATACACAATTCAAGATATAAAGAAAAACCCTCAATAATGTTCAGATCTGAAATTTTCTCTCCTCCCTCCTACAACTCTAGATTCCTATTACAGAAATGCTTTTAGAAGTCTAGAATTGCAGAGGAAAGCCACCTCCATTACATTTTGCAATCTGTGATTTATAATATTTCCAAAGGTATTTTTGAGAGGAGATTTTGTTGAAGAAAAATCTGCCCAATCTAATTTTATTTGCTCAAAATTCCAATCTTTAATTGCTGGAGAATTCTCATTGATTGAGATCATTTTCTCCATATCTCTCCTACTGCTTTCCTGCAAAAAGAAATCAAAATGAATTAAAATGCAACAATAAAATCAAAATATCATTTCTGGCATTTAAAACAAATCCAATCAAATTCTATTTAAATAAATAATTAAAAATAAAATATAAGCTTTCTATTGATGCTTGGAATGGTTTAATTGGCCAAAGATATCATTGATGAGTGAATATGCAATTAGAAGAGGCTTTGGGCAAATGAAAATGAAGAAAACAAAACTCAGAAAATTGATTTTGTTTTAGAAATTCGGAGCTTGATCTTCTGCCTGATTTTAGACCCCATAAATGACTAAACCTGTTAGTGAAACCTCTTCAGAAATGTTCTCCTTGATTTTCTCTTTCCAATGAGCAATCCTGGGCCTCATTTGGCCAAGTAAAACTCAATTTATGAGTCTCCAAAGTTGATAAGTCAAATCTGATTTAAATCTAGAAAATCTAGAAATTCTCTTGTTAGGCTAAAAATCAAAATTTTAATTAAAATTTTAATCCTAAATTAGACTCTAATTATCTAATAATTAATTCTAATTTAATTATTAATTATAAACTAAACTAATTATTAATATTAATCTAACTAACTAATATAATTAACTAAACAAATTAATCTAATTAATAATTAATTATGATTTAATTAAATTAATTAGATTCTACACATTAATTAACTAATTTAAAATTATTTATTTAAATATTTAAATATTAAATTTATTATTAAACTAAAACTAAACTAACACTATACTAAAACTAACTTAAAACTATACTAAAATTAAACTAACACTAACCAATTGATTCACTACACTATACTAAACTAATATTTCACTAACATTATACTAACACTAACTTAAAACTATATTAACCTAAAACTAACATACTACTAATACTCATGTGTGAGTGAGTTGAAAGTCAAACGAAGTAATGCATGGGTTACAGCATCGCAATCGGCATATCGAAGGTGAGGGCCATCGAGTGTTTTTATTTAAAACCTCTGATGCGATATAATAAAATGTATCATATGCCTTTGACTTATTTGCAATCAGATTATCGGGAATGAAGGTCATCGGGGTTTCAAAGAGATGCGTCCATTGAAAACTCCCGATGCGATGATGTGATGTAATTTTTATTTTTTTATTTGTTTTTTTATTTTTATATATATTTGTTTTTTATATTAAATTTTAATTGAATTAATTTAATTATTTTGAATATAATTAATTTAATTAATTTAAAATTGAATATTAAATATTAGTTTTTTTTTTTTTTTTAATGATGTTAAGTAATTAGTTTTTCTAAGGGATGATTTGCCTAAATAAGCTACAGCTACTTTGACATTTTATATTTTTTCGAGATTAGTAATTTATTTGAAAATTGGAGTAAATTACTGAAATCCCAATGCTTCATGGTTTGGTTGTATAAGTAAAAAAAATGAAAAATATTAATAATAACTAACTAAGGATTAATATTTAAACTAAATGCATTATTGAACTAATTTAATTAAAAATGGAATATTGTACTTTTTATGCATTTTTTAACCTAGGCGACATAAATGATTAGACTTCAAAGGAATGCTATTTACAAACCAGTTAATCAAATGAGGTGAAATAAGCATCAACGGGAATCTTATAAAAAATCAGTTTCAACCAAGCAATCAAAACAAAAATCTAAAGAAGATGAAAAATTAATAAAATTAGAGGTAATTAACTTAATAAAAATCCTAAAAGGTATTTAGCCAAAAATTTTATAGAAAGGGTCCTCATTATTTGAAGTAAACAAGTCAAAAATGGGGGGGGTTGTGTTTTACCACAACAGTTTCTTCGATAAATCTTCTTCTGGAGACGAGTCAATTCTATCGTTTTAGCTGGTCTATGGGGTGGAACCAATAGCAGAGTGGAAATGCTTGCACTGTGGGATATCTTACAATGTGCCATATGGATGGAAATTGAAGAGATTGTGATCATTGGATATTCTGAAACTGTGATTGAATGGGTACAAGGTCTCTCAAATTTTGGGGCTCCCTCTCTCTTCCACTAGATGACCCAAATTCGGCCTCTTGTGGCTTCATTTAATCACATTTCGACACCCACATCTACTAAGAACAGATTAGTGAGCCCGACCTCCTTTCTAAAAGAGGTTGTCTGGCACACCCAGGTGTCATCAGTTACTCGACTCTTGTTCATAGTGTGACCTGTTGCTCTGGCAGTTTCATGTTTTAGAGGCAAGGGCATCCTTCACAGTGCCATTTTGGTTTATTTTTATTTCATTTTTGGCTATCACTGATTGTCTAGGCAGATAGAAGCATATGTTTACAGGTTTTGGTAGTTACATTAGTATGTGTTTTGTGATTAAGAGCTGCAGCTTCCCTTGTTTAGTCTTGTATTTTGTCGTTGTGATCTTTTTTTTGTTGTGTTCTATGCTTTTTTATGGATATGTTAAATGTCGGAGCATTTTTTCTCTCTACTAAAACTCTTTCTGAATTAACCTACAATGTATCCTCCTTTTGTTTTAAGTAATGAAAGCCACACTGTTTTTTTCTTTTCAAAAAAAAAAGATCAATGTGCAAACTAACTTTTGGTGCATCAGCAAGAAAATAAACTCGTCATATTGACAAAACTTTCCATATTCTAGATTAACATAAGCACAAGCACACACAACTAAGGGATCACCTAAAGTTGAGAAAATATTCAGAGTTGTGTTTGTATGTCCAATTGTTTTTCATACTGACGTACTAAAATTTAGTTTGCAATGATAGTTTGCACTTAAACCACTATGTTATAAAACCTTCATAATCCTTGTCTTTAGGACATGAGAGGGTATATACACATGTATATATTCATACCTTCATAGTTCCTATCCTGAGAGGGTATATACACATGATATATTCATACCTTCATATTCCTTGTCCTAAGAGGGAATATACACATGTATATATTCATATTTACATATTCATATTATTCATATTAATAGAGGAGGATAAAAGTACAAAATAAAATTACACTTGAAAGATTTCAATACCACACAATGAAATAGAGAATAAGTCCAAATGACAAAAATGATGATGACTTTTAATACCAAGGACCTTATAAGTTCCTCGGGAGCTATAGAGCCATTTCCTACACAAAGGAACATTATAGAGACCAATATAAGCGGAATATGAATTGCACAGACATTATAGCTATAATACTCATCAATATCGTTTTAGAATATTAGGTGTCCTAATTAACCCTTGCTTGATTATTCCTTTGTTTCCCATCCCGCTACCAACACATATCTGCCCAAAAAATCCAAATGAGTTCAATAATTCGATATAATAGTAATCTAAGTTAAATTAATTTTACCTTATCTTAATAATAAAATAATAATTAATAAATGGAAAAAAAATAATGAATAATTTATCATCAAATAAATCTGAGAAAGGAAATTATAGACGTATTTTTGTCTTATATTAATAAGATTAAATAAAAAATTTGAAAAATAAATTCCACAATTCAATTACAAATATTACAATATTTTCAACTTATTTTTATTATTTTTCTTGTATTATGTTATTACATTAGTTGGGTTATACATGGCTTATCTTATGTGAATCAATTATAATAGTTTTATGAAGAAGAATATAGCCTTTTAAACTACCGAGCTAAAATATGTATAGATAAATAACTATGTTTGTAATAAATTTGGAAAATTTAACTTATTAATAAATTACTACTCAATACTTAAAAATCTAAGACAATTTGATAAAATATAAAAGAAAATAATTAATAACCAATCATAATTAAACAAATAGCAACATGACACCATGATCCTCATCCCAAACTAGTTATAAATAAATATATTGTTCGGATCTGATCTCTCATCTAATCCTGATGATGAACCACACTGGTTGGTTCGAAACACGTCGACTATGTTCATTTGTATGTGATTATTACCAAAAAAATTCTTCATAATTTTACGATGGATCATAGAAGCCAAAATTCTATATATATTGTTCTTATCAAAAAATATCATCAAACTTTTAAAAATAAAATATTATAGGGAAACTCATCAGTTAGAGAAACTTTAGGCTTCCCGTTATGAACACATTAATTATAATATTAAAATGGCTTTACGATCTAGTCAAATTTAACCTAACAAAATAGTAAAGCGCCATTTTACCAATTTTGTTTTTAAGGGAACATTGCATTACCATCAGGATTTGACCGAAAAATAATTTAATTTGAAGTTGGTTGAATTTTGTTGTTGAGCGAATTTATTGATGAGGTTTGCAAATCTCAAATCTCAACATAGACACGAATAATCTCAGGAAATTCGTTTAAAATTTTATTGAATGTTTGTTTCAATTCCGTTACGAAATAATGAGAAATTCAAAAAGGTTTGTAATAAAAAAATAATGCTAAATTTTTTAAAAAATATTTAAGTTGTTTATATTAAAGGAATGTGCTATTAATTTACATAGAATATGGTTTTTTAATAATATTTTTAATTTTTATTTGTTTATTTTATCTTCACAATTTTGATATATTAATTTTTTATTTATATCATACACACTTATATTATATATATTTATATATTTGTATCAACAATGGAGTATAGGGTATGTGTAAGTGTTATATGCTAGATGCAGCGATTTCACTGTTAAGTTTATGAAGGCATACATACTCTATCCCCCTCTGGTTTTGAACCTATGATCTCTTAGGAGGAAGCACATGCTCTTAACCATTAGGCCCACTCAAGTTGTATAAATATAAATATACATATGTTATGTAAACATTTTGACTTGATAAAAAAAATTACAATTAGATAAATAAATAATTAATAAATAAATCTTAATAATTAAAATAAATTTTAGATAAAATAGTAAATTTATGGATAGAGATTTGTGGGCTCTATGTTTTTACAACCCATGGTTTTGCTAGTGGTATTTGTCTCTAATATAACCTATTTAAATGTATTATTAGCTAATGCGAGACATTCTTTGCAATACAAACTTTTATTTAGATCAAAATAAATCTTAATTTCCACAAAAAAATTATTGTAACTCTGAGCAATTTTCATATCTAATTCAACAAAAAAACCACTCAATAAAGGCACACTACGTGAAGACTTTATAGCTCTGTGGATGCATGTCTTCCAAGTAAAACTTGGAAAAAACAACCTTGCTCACTTTGTTACATAGCCTTCAAATATTAGATTTTTCTACGTTGTTTTGTATGTTATTCATTTTATTTTTAATGTTTGAAATTTTACTCTCGAGTTTGAAGAGAAACACAATGATGAAAAAAATAAAATATGGTGCATGCAGTCATACATTTTGTTTATATTTTTTTGTCCGCATTAAAATAGATTGTAGTTGCTCAGTTTAGATTGTTGGTTATAACCTCTACATTAAAAATAATTGGTCTCGGATGTTCATAACAACTTAGTTTAGATACAATCAGTGTTATTGAGTTTTATTTAGGAGATCGCATGATAACATTAAAAAAAAAATTAAACCAAGGATATTTAATATCATCCCTGCAAAGATAGAGGTATATATTTTTATTGGGTTTTACAGTATAACAGAAGAGCTTATTAGGTTTTATGGTCTAACAATAGAGCTTCAAGTAGATTGTCTTAACTACCAATCTTATATATACCAAACAATCCTAGATCCATCTTAATTCCATATCTATTTGTTGGAGAACTCTTTAGTGTGTTCAGTTCACATTTTAATATTTTAATTTATTACAGTAAGTTTGAACGTTGAGCTAGTGGATTTGAAGTGATGTTAAATCTCATGCAAGTTTACTAAATCTTAAAAAGGGAGAAAGGAAGACAACAATTGAACAACATCATACTTTTCAATTTGAATTTTTTCTTTGACTTTCAAATTTAGCAAATTTATTGACATTAAAATTAAGTAATGAATAATCTTGGAAGGAGTTTAATTAACAAGTGGACTGAAAATGAAGTATTATGTACTAAAAGATTCTATTGTTAGAGCTTCAAGTAGACTATCTTAACTACTGAACTTATATATATAGAACCAACCTAGATCCATCTTAACTCCAGATCTATTTGCTGACAGACTCCTTAGTGTGTTCATTTCACATTTTAATATTTTAATTTATTAGAGTAAGTTTGAACGTTAAGCTATTACATAATACTTCATTTTCACTACACTTGTTAATTAAATTGCTTCTAGTAATATTATTCATTACATTCTAACATGAGATTTTATCCCTCACTACGCTTAATAAATCCGGAGTTAAGATGGCTCTAGGCTGATTATAAACAATTATAGTAGATGTGTAGTATTTCAATAAAATAAAAATGTTAAAGATATAAAGGACACACATAATAGAGTATTTTTATCTTTCAATTTTGCTTTCATATATATATATATATATATATATATATCATACAAATTTAAATGATATAAATTAAACAATTTTAAGAGAGAGAGAGAGAGATATTGCCCATAATCAATAATGCACAGTAAGATTGTGATTTCATATTCTTTAAAATGCAATTTTGAATGCATAAATTGATTCAACACCTTAAAAACCTCTTGAAACACTTGATATTTTCATATTAAACAACTTAAACTTATCATTTTTAAAAATCTCTATCAAATTTTGGACGGAATTCTCCAAAAAAAGTGTTCGGTCATTTCATCTATTAGTTAGTCTCTCTCTATGATTATAATCGAAGTGTAATATTTCAATAAAATGTAAAAGTTAAGTATATAAAAGAAACATATATAAATTAAAATATTAAAAAAAAAAAAAAAATTGTTAATTTTTTAATATGTATGTGTTAATTTATTTATTTATATTATATACATTTAAATTATATAAATTTATATATTTATAAACAATTATAATAGAGGTGTAACATTTCAATAAAATTTAAAAGTTGTATATATATATATGGAAATGGCTATGCATTTCATTAAAACATTCTAGCCCTGAAGGCTAAAACCTTGTACATCATATACTAAAAATTCATCTTCAATAGTTGAAAATTGCCCTAAGAGATTGTCACTATTTCCTCCTAAGCTATTAGTATCTATCTTAAACAAATTTCCTCCATGGATTCACCAAATACACCTAAAAACATTGCATATTTATATAACATGAAAAACATATATAATTACTCAACAAGACACTATGTATCCTCCATATGATGGGTGACCTAGGTATTCGGTTCTTCATACTCAAGCTGCGAGAAGGTGGCTTCCTATTCATTATCAGAGGTAAAAAAATGTATCTTCAATTTTCTCAGAGGTGCCCTGCAACTCCATGTCGTCTTCATTTCCTTCATCACGAGTCCCACCTGCTTCAACACTGTCATCCAACACTTGATTTGCAACTCATAATTTCAACATTTCATAAGCCATTTGCAAATCTAGCTTGATCTTCGGGAGGCCAATCCTCTATGACATGATCTCACATTGGCCCTGAGACTCCATCATTATCATCTCACTATGTTGGGAAACAGACTCATTTAAAACTTCCAAGGCGTCTGTCAGTCGAATCATAAAATTACCAAACTCATCCTCCACACGACCAATATCATTCTCCATACTCACTAATTTGAACCATAACTGGTTGCAAATTTGATGGAGACTGCATCTTAACATGGACTCTACACATTCACACAAACACTAGTATTCAATATATAATGATTAGTAAGTCTGTTGTGAATTGAATCCACTATTATCACTATTAATAACATCTTGAATCACAGGTACCAATCGTTTAGGGAAATCAAGATCCATAATGGCAAGGATGTCGTCCTTGTTAGTGAAATGACATTTAATTATTTCTCTTATGATGACATTATCTTGTGATGTTTAGTTATTATTATTTGTTATTTATTTTATCATCAAGAGTAATGTCAATAGACAAATAGAAGAAGACACAAGATGTAGCCACATGCCAGGGAAAAACCCCACTCTTTGGGGAAAACTCGGTCAAAATTCTTCCTTCAATAGTTTCAAGATGAGATGACCAAGACCATTAGACTATAGGATTCCTCTATCAAGTCACTCCTCCACTGTGCTAGCACCGATATATTCTTGCACCAAGATCTCGCTTCCTTGCACTTGAACCTTCATCTGTATTCCTTCAAAAATTTAACTTTGTTGTGATCACCATAGCACTGCATCATGTCTGAATAGCATCATTGCACCGAGAAATGTAGTGTCAATTATCGAATTATTATATTACAGTATTAAGCATTAGAACAGAGATAGAATCACCGAGATCCATAGAGAGTGTCTTTATAGTATCATGTCAATGAGTCACTGTCTTATTGTTTGATCTTACTTTCTTATCCTATCACCAAGCCATTGTTATAAATGTCCCATCGAGCCACTGTCTTAGCATACCGAGCCATTTTTCACTTGTCACTGAAATGTTGTATCATTGTGAATTTACCGAACCTCTGTCATATTGTAATCTTGTATGTGAACCAGCATCAAGCTATTGCACCATTGTAATATAGTATTAGCACCGAGCTAATGTATCATTGTAAATTCATCGAAGCCCATGTCATGAGATTCGAAGTAAATTGTAGAGGAATCCGAAGTTCTGAGGTTGATAATACGAAATCAAAGTGCAGTATCTATAGTAGGTGTTCCATAGAAAATGAGCCGACATGTATATAATGAAGCAACGGGTCCATATAATAGGCCAACATACATTTTAGTGAAGCCAACTTGTAGAAGACTAATTGTTGGAGAGGTAAATCTCCTCTGCGGACAGAGGCAATCCCTACTAGCCTAGGTCGGGTCTAGCAACAATCAGGTCACGCAGTGACGCAGGTTCCTAGTTACAAAACGAAAAAAATCATAATGAATTGCCTACCTCAAATCCTATGCAATGGACGTTGAAGAAAGGATGACGCTTCCCGTCCTTCACTTGGCAGATCACGATTCTTCCGCTTGACACGTTTGAACACCTACACACATGCAAAGGATACAATGATATACAGCGTAAAATCTAAAGCCTGTAACCATACATCAGTCAGAGAGGATGTAATTCATTGCATAAGGAAATAGACACATGAATAGAACCATAATCAAAGTCACTTATCATTAAAATAACAAAGGAAAGATACAACCCAAAGCTCTGATGCTTGATCTTCCTTCGGCGGGGCTGAAAACGGAGCATGTCTCAATGAAGCTTGTCAGAAACGGGACGAAGCTCTCTCTCTTCGGCTTGGCTCTCAAAGGCTGTCTAGCTATAGTCTCCTTGCTACAAGTTCAGCTCTCTCTCTAGCTTGCTAAGGGTGAAGGCAAGCTTATATAGATGGTGGAAGGGGAGTTGGGATCCATACAATCATGGGATTGACCCTATCTCTAAGGAAGCTTCCATGATAGGTGGAAAACCACCTCCCATACATGGAGATCCGGAGCCAAACCTCCCAACTCATTTTAGTGACTCGTTCAGGAGTTTTTTGGAATCAAACTTCCGCCATTTATTTTTAAAAAACATCTCTTATTAAGCTTGGCGTGAGTGAGATACTGGGACAGAGCGCCAGTTGGCGCGCCCTCTATGGTGGATTTTCCCCATTGGCACGAGGGCTGAACTAGTTAGTCGCGCCAAGGCTAAAAGATCAGTTTTTAGGGTTTTGCAGAGGAAACTTTCTTCAAGGGAATGATTTTCCTTGTAAAGGGGGATGCCATGAAAGTGGTTTCAGGTTATGTCACTACTCACAGGTCACGAGAAAAGCCCTCCAATGTGCGGGATGGGGAATTGCAGGGACAGTGACAAAATGTTGTGTAACACCAATGGAGGTCGACTTGTATATTATTTGAGGAATTGTATAACTTGATTTGAAGGCAGCTTTATGAAGAATTTTTTGCTAAAGCCGAGGATGATGACATTTGAAGGAGATGATTTGATGATCCAGAGCCTTTTGACGAACAACCTAATATTACTTGATTTAAATGCCCAAATAGGATCAATTTAAATCTGCAATGACTAACCTAGAATTCCACAACTGGGACCTTAAACTAAACATGACCAAAGCATGAAACCCATGCTGTAATAATTCATTTGATAATAAATTATTTTGAAAAATACATTAATAATGAAGACTGAACCTAGTTACATTCTTCAACACTCCCTCTTAACTAGGGAGGTATTCATATATAAAAGAAGTGCATGGAATATCTCACTTTATCTATGAAGAAATTTAGGCACCGCAATGCCATGGACTAGATTCTTGTCCAAGGAAATCTATCCATTTGGTCTCTACAATTTAGGAACCACAATGCCACGGACTAGATTCCTAACCAGGGAAATCTATTTGAGTGGGAATAAGAAGGAATAAACCTTTCAGCCTCTATAGGTACCATCAGGCTTACTTACTAACCATCAACCCAAGGAACTACGTGCACACCCACCCGAGTCCACCCTCTCAACCATACATCAAGACAAATTGTTGGCATGATGTCTTTCCAAGAAATGCTTCACTCATAGAGCCTTAACATAACATTTCCAGGCAATGCTTCACTCACAAAGCCTCAATCCACCTTGATCTCGTAGGTCAAGGATAAACAATCTCTCCTAATCAAACTGATTGGTAACCAACATGATATAAAATCCTTCGAGAGATTCACTTGTGCAAACACAAACACAAACCCCAATCATCAATAATTTCAAATATATAATAAAAAAAGTATGAGGTTTCAATGTTTCCCTTCAACTAATTCCAGTAGGGCTATCAACGAATTCTTTCAGGAGAAGATTCCTCTTCCTACTTTACATGTGGCAACATATATTTTCATAACATATCCTCCAACCAGAAACTTCGTTATGCCCTCCCTCTTAACTAGGGAGAGTTATTCTATCTAGGCTACCTCTTTATGTAGGGAGATTTATTTTGTCCATACTCCCTCTTAATGTAGGGATATTTCTTATTCTTTAGATGTTGGAGAATCTTTCATGGCATCCATTCCTTTTATTATAATTATTAGCTTCTCATCTTCATGATGTACCTGCATAACTTTAGATTGCAAGTACAACCAAAACTATAGAAGCATAAATTTATCCATATTAGAATTACAGAAGCATTTAAAACTTTATACATATCAGATACCCAAACAAGCAACATATACTCTTCAATATTTCTGCTAGGGACTTTTATCATAAACCCTAGACTACTTCACAATGTCTTTCATTCTATCTATGGTTTCGATGTTTCTCTCAAAGGTATAATATAACTTTCTAAAACATTCAGTAAACCCTATAACTAATATACATCTACAAGATATCTAACAACCTTTTCATGTTAGAATTTCCACTAGGAATCCTAGATTTCATATAAAAGAGTCAATAAAGATTAACCACAGCTAAGATATTGTCATGATTAGTTTTCACTAGAGCTAGATGCATACCCTATATTTCAAATCTCAAAATATATCATGAAGAGCTTCTAGAATTCAAAAAACACATCATGAGTAACTTCCACTAGGGTTTTATGTAAACTCTAATGTTTTCATCTATAAATTCTCATAAAACATATATATATTCAAATCAACATACATACTAGAGAATTTGATCATTAATAGGATTTATTTATAGACCCTAGACTTTTCAATCACCATCCTAGATCTTTTCAAACTTTGACTAAGGTTTGTTTCCAAACCCTAGATTATTGGGACCATTTGAAAATGGGTCAACACACATATCTAGGAGATAATCATTATAAGCACATCATATGTTAGTCAACATTAATACATCTAGACACATATAGTCCTATACTAGGCTATATATTTAATCAAGAGAACATATACCTAGGGTTTCACTCCTAGGACTTTCCATGATAGGGATTTTGCTTATAGACCTAACCAAAACCTAGGGTTTCGATTCATTGTAAAAGCACACCCTTATTATATCAGAATTCAAAGGTTTGAGATTTCAAACAACATCATATTAATTCCAACAAGTTTAGAGCTTCCATGATCATATCAAAATCCCAAACTCGACATTATCAATATATCAATTAGAACAACAATTTCTTCATTAATGACCCTAAATAGGTTTATGGTTTCACACATCAACATACCCTTAGGTTAGGGTTTTCCAGAAAAACTTTCAAGGTTCTTTTCATGCCAATAATTAGAGATATGTAAGGTGGATATATTCATTAGATGATGAATCATCCTAAAGAAGAATCTTGTAATATTCGAGAGAGCTAAACATGACAAGTGTTAGTAGAGTATATTGGATTTGAAAAAGAGAATAACAAATATTTATAACCAAGACATATCAGTGTCTCTTGAAAAACATTTTGTGATGCATTCCTCCATACTCCTTGATATTTTAGCAAGTTCTTTCCTAGAAGAGTAAGTCATGGTATGCAATACATGATTTCAAGCAAAACGGTGATACCAAGAATATGACTTAATTTTTCAAGTTCTTTATGCAAACATGAGAAATGGAATTCTAAGATATTGAGTATCAATTAATTGACAACATGGAATTTACTTGGTATCTAGACTAATTTGTAAATCCTACGAGACAAAGATTAAGGTTCTAACATGTATACTTTCTAAGGATTACAAATAAGGCTAGTTGTAAGGAAGAATTATTAGATATAATACAAATCTTAGAAATATACGTACCTTGTACTTACATACCTTTGATTTTATAGCTTATTGGAGTTGTTGCAATACTTACTTGATTTCTTGTGCTTACGATATTTAAGAAGTACTTTCTAGTTGGTTCCTTGGATCATCTTTTTCATTTTCCATAGGACAGACTTTTATGACACAGCTCATTAAGGTGCCTTATACTCTGGTTATGTGAGGGAGACACATAGAAATAGTGTCCATGAACTTGTAGTATCAAAAAGGTCTTTGTTATTGTAGAAGGATTGACATGGTTCTTTAATGATGACATTGTATATATAAAAATCCAAATCCTTTTGGTCCTAAATTTTCTTCTTGTTCTTCACAATCAATCCACACTTATATGTCGAGAGTATTTCTATGACTAGTGAGGTTACTCCTTTGTGTAATATCATTCTCTCGAATGATTTAAGTGTCGTATTGATGTTTTATGCTGAACTGTCTTATTATTGTAGACTGAGATATATTAGAGTTGAAATTCTATGTGATTCAATTCTCATGTAATCTACATTGGTTGTTGAGATTATGATGACATTTCAACTGAACTAATTTTCCAAATTTTTATTTCTGATATAGCTTCATGAACAAATTGTCTTGTTATGATTCGTAACTTTTGAAGTTAGTTCCATAAGATTCCTTTTTAACTCTTCTGAATTGACCTTCAATAAAATTGCACTTAACCAATGCATCCAACTAATCTTCAAATTGCCTTTAATAATGACCATAGCTCTGATACCATGTTAGAGAAATGGAATTGAATGATTTCTCTTATGATGACATTATCTTGTGATGTTTAGTTATTATTATTTGTTCTTTATTTTATCATCAATATTAATTCCAATAGACAAATAGAAGAAGACACAAGATGTAGGCACATTCTAGGGAAAAACCCCACTCTTTGGGGAAAACTCGATCAAAATTATTCCTTTAATAGTTTCAAGATGAGACGACCAAGACCCTTAGACTATAGGCTTCCTCCATCAAGTCATTCCTCCACTGTGTTAGCACTGAGATCTTCTTGCACCAATTTCCCCCTTGCTTGCACATGAACCTTCACCCTTCTTCCTTCATAAATTTAACCTTTCTATGATCACCATAGCACCGAGGTACCATGTCTGAATAGCATCATTGCACCGAGAAATGTAGCATCGATTATTGCATTATTATGTTACAGTACTATGCATTAGGACATAGATAGCATCACCAAGATCCATAGTGAGTGTCTTTATAGTATCATGTCAATAAGTCACTATCTTATTTCCTGATCTTCCTTTATTTTCCTATCACCAAGCCATTGTTATAAATGTCACATTGAGCCACTGTCATAGCATACCAATCCATTTTTCACTTGTCACTGAACTGTTGTATCACTGTGACTTTATCGAACCTTTTTCATACTGGAATATTTTATTTGAACCAGCACCGAGCTATTGCACCACTGTAATCTTGTATTAGCACCAAGCAAATGTATCATTGTAAATTCACCGAGTCCCCTGTCATGAGATCCGAACTAAATTGCAGAGGAATCCAAAGTCATTAGGGGAATTTTGAGGTCTAAAATGGGCCTCCTAAGGAAATAATAAAATAATAGCTAAACGAATAAAATAATATTTATGAATTTTCAATTCACTTTTTGCACCACAATCCATGTAACCATAGTTAAATTCAATTCAAAAGTTGTACCAAAATAAATTATTAAAGAAATTGTATTGATGTGACTATAAATAAGAATGAGTTATTCAAGAAAAAGTCATGATCATTGAACAACTAATGCATTTGTCCTTTGTACTTAAATAACTTAAAATAAAATATAAATATAAATTTATAAATTCTTAATTATATTATATGTTATTAATTAAAATCTATATTATTTAAATTGTATAATAACATGTAATTAATATATTATATATAAAAAATAGAATATAATATAATATAATATAATAAATGTATAGGGATATGCATTGTTTCTTTCAAGAAATATGAAATGACAATAATATTTTTTTTATTCAAAAAGTGTGAATTAACATTTATTATGAGTACTTTACTTTGACTATAAAAGTACTTAGAGCACTACCATGGTTAACCATGAGTTTTTATCCACCATTTATAATGTGACAAGTAAGTACCTTTAACTCAAACAATGCCAGTAAGTACCTTTAACTCAAGCAATGCCACCTCAACCATTAGGGATGATGTCATCCCCTAAAATGTGATTGGTTCTCATAGAGTGAATTTTGATTGTAAATTTTCCTTAGGAGGCCTATTTTAGACCTCAAAATTCCCCTATTGTTTGATGTTGATAATGTGAAATCACATTGGGGTATATATAGTAGTTGATCCATAGAAAATGAGCTGACATTTATAGAATGAAGAGACGCGTCCATATAATAGTTTGACATGAATTTTAGTGAAGTCGTCTTGTAGGAGACTTATGGAGGCCGACTTGTATATTATTTGAAGACTTGTATCACTTAATTTGAAGGTGGCTTTATGAAGAATATTTTGCTAAAGCTGAGGATAATGACTTTGAAGGAGATGACTTGATGGAGGATCCTTTTGACCAACAACCTAATATTACATAATTTAAAAGTCCAAATATGATAAATTTAAATATGCAATGAATAACCTAGAAGTCCACAATTGGGACCTTAAACTAAACATGACCCGGGCATGAAACCCATGCTTTAATAAGTCATTTGATAATGAATTATTTTGAAGAATACATTAATAATGAAGACCGAACCTAGTTACATTCCAACAATCCCAAGGAATTTTTTGATGTCTAATGAGTTCACGCGTGCAGATTGCATTGTTTCTCAAGTATCGAATGTGTCCCACATTCGAATGGATTTATGATTGATACTAACATATCTCCAATTGTCCTAAGCCCTTTGTAGCATGATGAATGTTGCCCATGTGTCTACACTTGCACAATATTCCAAACCATTTGAGGGTCGCCACCAAATAAACAAAATTAATGCAGATTCATAGTGATGTTTGTTTGAATTAATCGATGACGACAAGCCCCTTATTCCTAACTTTTTATTGACAAATGATGAGACCAAAAAATCAGCAAAAAGATTCTTCACGGTATTACCTTGGTTTGAAGGGACCCTCCATCAATCATTAAAAACCCTTGTTTTAGTGAAGATCCCTGGTTAACCAAAAAATCAACCTTTTTGTTAATATTTATCTTAACATGGTAAAATTCAATTATATCAAATCTATTCAATAAGATTTTAGTTATTTGGAGGATAGTAGAAGAGGCATGCTCATCCTTTTCCTTAAGTTTATTCACTTGTTGGATCATTGTCATTGAATCATCAAAGACTATCAATTGATGGATGCCTCTAAAGATGGTCAGCTCCAGACCTTTCCATAGGGCTAAATATTTAGTCTGATTATTTGTAGAGGTTCCTGCTAAAAAGTATAACTAGGATCGGTCTTCATATTGACTATGTAATTATGAAAAGAAGAAGACAAAGATAATAAAATGTATTTTTTACTTGCTTCATGGGTTTCATGAGCAATATTTTATTATAGGTTAAATAGACTTCTTCTTGATGTCTATCTAGGGTTTTTTCTTCTAGGTAAAAATGTAATTAAGTGTCATATTGATCAGACTCTAGATCAGGGGAAAAAATTAGCTCAAAAATGAAAGTGCTCAGAATTTCACCAAACTATAACCATAGCAACCGTCTCATCTCAAGGAATCCAATGCAACTCGTTTCGTTGAAAACTGAGTTTGGATGAAGAAGTTATGGTCTGTTGATCGCCATTCAGAATAGGCAAATTTAAAAATAAAAAAAATATTGCAGAACAGGTACAGATAATGACATGGAAGTCCAGTTAGCATGCAGAGAATCTTCTTCATTTTTTATGTCCAATGGTACGGTGACAGGTGTCACTATTGGATTCGCCAATTTGGATTGTGAAAGTAAAAATTGCCTAATGTCCTCCAAAGTTGAATGTGAGTTCATGAATTTTCATGTGTTGGAATTATTTTTAATATATTAAAGTAGATTAATATATTATATGGATTTTTATTTTAAATCATATTTTATATTATTATAATTATTAAATTTCAAACTTTAAGTATTATTAAAATTCCAACCATTATATTTAACCCAAACTTTAAATCCACATTATATTTTAATAAACCCAAAAGCTATAGTTTGATTTAACGGTGGTGGAAAATCGCCTTAAAATAAGTAAGGAGGGGAGGGGGTTTACATGCATTTAGACCGCTATTCCCTTTAGATGCCTACACAATCTCTTTATGTTGGATGGACAGCCGTTGGATCATTGGAACTACTTGGATTGGTTCAACAGAGCCAGGCGATCTTGGAAGGAAAACTCCAACCATTATATTTAACCCAAACTTTAAATCCACATTATATTTTAATAAACCCAAAAGCCATAGTTTCGTTTGGAACAAAAACGTTAATGAGGGGTGAGGTTGGGGTTCGACCCCGTGACCTCCCCCTCTACACTACAACCTTCTACCAATGGGCCATGAGCACAAGATTTTAAAATATTTTGCGATATTTTATTTAATGCAGGTTGCGGATTCCAACGGAAGAGCGGGAGGGGCAAGCCCTCCTCCTCATAGAACTTCACCATATGACCTTGGTTGAGCACCCATTTAAGTGTGGATTAGTGCGCACTTAATGCACAGTTAAGCACAATTATAGCCTTAATTAATCTGCAGTTAATTTGGCAGATTTTTAGCAAATTCCCCAATTTCGGCAAATGTGTCAAATTTGGTGGAGCTAACTGGTAGTTTTCCAGATTTAGAGGCAGAATCTAGGGGAAACTTTAATGAGGCCTATCTTGGTCAATTTTTGACCAATTTTTGCTCAAGGATAGTCATTATTAGCATATTGGCATGCTTTGAATCCATTGGAACAACTTTCAAAGTCAATGGAGCTCATCTACAGTTTTTTTTGGCACGTTGAAGAATTTGAAGCCTAGGGCCACCAAGAGGGAAGGCCATGCCCAAATCAGGTAAAGGTCAATTTCAGTGAGTGAATATTCAATTATTGATGTATTTGATGCTATGAACATATCGGTATAGTTTATAGAGGGGTTGGAGCACATCTGAAGGTCTTTTTGTTACTTTGGAGATTAAACAAGCCCATGGCCACCGATGCTAGAGGTTAAGCCTAGAGGAGCTGTGAACCAAATTCAAAGATATAATAGTCATTTTTAGGGTTTTCATGTATTCTGAAGCCAATGTAAAAATCATTAAATCCATTAGAACATCACAGATTCTTGTAATCAAACTTTTGACTAATAATCCCAAGAGGGTCTAACAATTTAAAGCGGGTCCATGAAGATGTAGCCCAGGAGGGGTGAACTCCATCATTATCCTTTGTGTTATGTGATTGATGTGAGTTATATTTTAGTATTTCATTTTCTATATATGAGTTTTTAATTGTTAATTAACTCATAATTACCTCATCAAAAACACATGAAACTTGACACTTTAACCCCTTCACAAATGGTTAACATGAGATGATCCTAATCATATTTTTAATATTGATGAGGGAGCTTGCATAGCAATAACATTTTTTCTCATATTCATATCAAGTTGGTATCAGAGAAAAATCTTAGTGCATTTTTAGCCAAGGTTAGCTAAGTCTTCTATATCTATTAGTTGTTGAATTTGTGCAAGGAGAATTTAACAGTTTACCAAGTTTATGTGTGAAGGAAAAGAAGTCAAGATTGAGATCTAAATTGAAAATTCAATTTTCAAATCATAGCAAAGAAGATTTGTATGCATTGCATGTGCGATGGAAACTTCATTAAATGATGTTTCAAGTCAATATTCCTTACAAAAACTCTTTGATAAAGAGATGTTGCAGAAGCTCTACATCATGATTGATATGGTGCAAGAGAAGTATGAAGATAAGAACATCAAAATTTAAGAGAATTTGATTTCCATGAAGGAGGATAAGCAAGAGCTTCTTGAGAACATGCATGAGATCGATACTCAGCTCCATATTGCAAATAAGAACCTTGAAAGGATGCATGAGATGGAGACTCAACTCCATATTGCCAAGGAAGCCTTAGCCAAGCATGTGCTTGAAAAAGAGGTAAGAACTTAAATTTTATCTTGAATTTCCTCTCAATATGAATGTGTGGGTGCTTTTGAAAGACACACTAAAGAAATAGAGTCCAAATTATTGATGAAGATGGGCTATGAAGGTAAAGGATTAGGAAAACATGCACAAGGCATAGTTGATCCAATTGTTGTTGAGGAAAGGCCTAAGTATTTGGGTCTTGGTTATGGACAACATGACGGAGAAAGATCTAAAGCCAAGGAGGCACATGAAGGTGTTCCAAGAAGGAATTTCATTTCATGTTCATTACCTCAAACTTGTGAAGATTATGTTCATGAGGAATGCAAAAAGTTTACACCCACTTTCCAAGAAGGTTCTCATAAGCATGCATCTAATGAGAATGGCGAACAAGAGGATAGGATCTTGCAAGCTCTACAATATTTGAATGCATTGTTGGTATTTCTTAGAGAGCCATTACCTCATCAAATTCAGCTCCTCAAGAAGGTGAAAAAGGTGAATATTCAAGGTATAAATCTACTTTTAATCAAGTTGCTTTTGATTATGATAAACATGGCAAATTCTCACATAAGATTTGGAGAAATTTTGCATGTTCCTTTTGTGGTTTCGATAACCATAACATTTCAATGTGTTGGAAGAAGATAGCCATGAACAAGAAACTTTCTAAAAGGAGGCAAAAAGCCAAAGACAAAACAAACCATGTTGAAAAGAAGAGGAAATTGTTTTGCACTCATTGCCATAAGCAAGGTCATCTTGTAGACAAGTGTTGGACTTTGTATCCAATAAGTCATCCACGAAATTTGTAGAAGGTGGAGAAAGAGAATGACAAGAATGGAAAAGAAGATTCCATAATTGATGTGGGTCATGATGGTTCGCATGATGATGATGTGCAACTGAAAGAAGCGCCATTGAAATGGTTTGGTAAGAGATGGTTACATTTCTTATCCAATTAAGGATTTGCATGTCTTTTGATGTTGATACATTTCTTTCCCAATGGAATGCATGTTACATGTTTACGCCAAGAAGGTGTTTGGAAGTGGAGTATGTTGACTCACTTTATTGCAGCAAAACTTGTTCATTTCAGCTTTAAGTACATGTACATATGAATGGAGTTCCTATACTTATGATTGTACTTGTGAGAGAGTTGAAGAATTGTATACATGCATGAGAGTTTATGTGTATAAACAGTGGAATTTTAATGGTTTCATTGTGCTTGAGCATGCATGAGTAATTTACTTGTGTTTGTCGATTGCTTTATTTAACATGCATGATGTCAACTTGAGAGTGTTGATCATTTGCACATGCATGAGTGTCGACTTGTGTTGATTGTGAGTTGCATGCATTTCATATCGACTTAAAAGAGTTGATTTTGTCTCCAAAGATGAAAAGGAGATGTTGACGAACTGTTTCATGGAATGTGAAATCATTTTTGTTTTGGGAAAATAATTGTCAAATTAATTCACATGCTTATGCTTTACCTTAGAGTCAGTTGTTTGAAGAGGCATGTTTTGTCGACTTGTGTTTGGTCGATGAATTTTTACACTAATATGTGAGAGTACATGGCGATGTTCACATGATGTGAAATATGTTGCTTTGGAGGAGCAAGAGGATATGTCGTCAAGTTGTTTCTTGCATGATGTGTTTTTCAGATTGATGGTTGAATCTGAATATCTTATGTTTGAAAAGATGTCAAATAAATTTTTCAATCATTTTAGACAAATTTATGTGTTGACGCCAAGAAGAGAAGGAGATGGTGAATGTATTCTTCCAGATGTGGAATTTGAAACCATGGAGGTAAAAGAATGGTCATTTCTTTTCTTATTTTTACTGATGTTGGAAGTTATCATTGTAGTTCACTCATTGTGCAAAGGAGGAACATGATTCTCAGTGGGAAGGCACCAAGGAATCGATTTTTTACAGCAAAAGTGTTATATCAGCAAGCAGCCAACAATTGTTGGATTGGGACAGCAGCAAAAAAAGAACAGTGGTTGAAAATCCAAGCCATTTGTAAGGGAAGGCAAGGCATGTTAGTGAACTGAAGTGGTTGTCATGACGAAGTTTCCAAGTAGAATCAAGATGATAGAACTTGGTAAACATAAGAGAGTTCATATTTTGTGGGTCCAAAAGTATGCTAGTGGGAAGGAGTGATCAGAATCTAGATCAGGGGCAAAATTAGCTCAAAAATATAAGTTCTCATAATTGCACTAAACCAGAACCACAGTGACTAGCTCGTCGCAAGGAATCTAACGCAAATCATTTCGTTGAAAATCGAGTTCGGATGAAGGAGTTATGGTCCTTTGATCGCCGTTTAGAACAAGAAAATTTAAAAAAAAAATTTGCAAAACAGGGACAGCTGATGACATGGTAGTACAATCAGCGTGCAAAGAATCTTCTTCAATTTTTATGTCCAATGGGACTATGACAAGTGTCATTGTTGGATTCCCCAGTTTAGTTTGTGAAAGTAAAAATCTTCCAATATCCTCCAAAATTAAATGTGGGTTCATAAATTTTCATGTGTTGGAATTATTTTTAATATATTAAAGTGAATTAATATATATATATATATATATATAGATATAGATATATATAGATATATTATATGTTTTTTTAATCATATTATATATATATATTAAATTTCGATCTTTAATTATTATTAAAATTCCAACCATTATATTTAACCCAACCTTTAAATCCACATTATATTTTAATAAACCCAAAAGTCATAGTTTGATTCAACGTTGGCATGTTATTTAATAAACGGTGATGGAAAATCAAACTTATTGCAAAGTTCATATATTAAATAGACATTATTTAAATCAAACCCAAATTTTAAATGATCTGTTGCAAATATTATATATGGTGGCAGGCATAGGTATTAACGTTTGGAGCATTAACGTTATGCATATATTTCGCTTGGAACAAAAACGTTAATGAGGGGTGAGGTCAGGGTTCAATCTCGTGACCTTTCCCTTTACACTACAGCCTTCTACTAACACACCATTAGCATAAGATTTGAAAATATTGCGTGCGATATTTTATTTAATGCAGATTGTGGATTCCAACAGAGGAGCAGGAGAGCTAGCCCTCCCCCTCATAGAACCTCATCATATGACCTTGGTTGAGTGCCCAGTTAAGCACAGTTAAAGCCTTAATTAATCTACAGTTAGTTGGCGTATTTTTAGCAAATTCCCCAATTTTGGCGAGCGTGCCAAATTTGGTGGAGCTAACTGGGAGTTTTCCAGATTTAGAGGCAGAATCTAGGGGAAACTTTAATGAGGCCTATCTTGGTCAATTTTCAAACATTTTTTTCTCAAGGATAGTCATTCTTATTAGATAAATGGCATGCTCTGAATCCATTGGCACATCTTGCAGAGGCAATGGAGCTCATCTACAGGCATTTTTGGCACGTTGAATAATTTTGAAGCCTAGGGCCACCAGGAGGGAAGGCCATGACCAAATCAGCTGAAGGCCAATTTCAGTGAGTGAATAGTCAATTATTTATGTATTTGATGCTCTGAACACAATGGTGCATTTTATAAGGCGTTGGAGGACTTCTGAAGGTGATTTTGTCACTTTAGATATTAGATAAGCCCATGGACACCAGTGTTGGAGGTCAATCCTAGAGGAGCTGTGAACCAAATTCAAATATTGAATAGTCATTTTTTGGGTTTTCATGTCTTCTGAAGCCAATGGAATAGTCAGAAAATTCATTGGAGCATCACAAATTCTTGTAATCATACTTTTGACTCATAATCCCAAGAGGGCCTCGCTAGTTAAAGCAGGTCCATGGAGATGTAGCCCAAGAGGGGTGAACTCCATCATCATCCATTGTGCATGTGATTGCTGTGAATTATATTTCAGTATTTAATTTTTTGTATATGAGTTTTTAATTTTTAATTAACTCATAATTACCTCATCAAAAACACATGAAACTTGACACTTTAACCCCTTCACAAATGGTTAACATGAGATGATCCTAATCATATTTTTAATACTGATGAGGGAGATTGCATAGAAATAACAAGTTTTCCCATATTCATATCACATTTATATATGACAGATCTAGTCTAATGAAATGCTCCAAGACCTAGTCCAAGAAACTGTGGAAGAATGGCTATTATCAGCCCTAATCTACGATGAAAAATCAGCTAACAAGATGTGTCAAGTTAGCCTCCATACAGTTGACAAGTCGGCCTACAAGCTAACTGGCAGATCAGCCTAAAGATAGAGTAATTATCTATATATATAACTTTGTTCTGCGGTCATTTGGTGTCTCATATTTTCGGTCATCTCTGAGTTGATGTGCGGATTTGAGTGCAGACTGAAGTGCATATTTGAGTGAAGATTGAAGTGTTGATTTGAGTGCAGACCAAAGTGAAGATTTGAGTTCATACTAAAGTGCGGACTTAAGTGAAGTTTCATTGTGGATTTAAGTGCAGTTTCAGTGCGGATGTAAATGCAGTTTCAGTGCGGATTTAAGTGTAGTTTCAGTGCGGATTAAAGGACAAGTTTCAGTGCATATTTCTGATGGGTTTTAGGTTTTTTGAAGGTACACACATGCTTGTGGCATATAATTATTATATGTGTTGCGGTGTACTGAAAACAGAAGTGAAGCAACTACGGCAAGACAAGGTCAATTCAAAGGTGTTAAAGTGTGGATTTGTCTAGAGATTGTCCTGAAGAAACTACAGAAAGACAAGGTCAATTCAAAGTGAGTGTTAAATTGTGGATTTGTCTAAAGACTATCCGCAAAATATCCTGAAGTGTAACCACTATTAAAAGGGTGATTTCCAATTCATGAAATGTTGGAGCAATTGGGAAAATCTTGAAGATACTCCAAAGAGGAGTAGTGAGAAAGTGACAGAAAGTAGGAAAGTAAATTTGTGATTTACTTTCCTTACCACAACAGATATATATATATATATATGTATGTATGTCAAGTGTCTGAAGTCTCAACTATATTCGAATGAAGTGTTGGTGAAAAACAATACAAGTTGGTGAAAGAAAGAAGGATTAGCATTGAAGGACACCAAAGAAGCAAGGACAAGGTCTTGATGCATATATAGGTCAAGGGTGTAAATCTTGGTCATGGTACTTGTCATCTGAAAATATATAAGAAGAATTTCTCGTGGGTTTTCCTCTCCAAGAGGGAGAGGATTTTCCATGGCTCTAGGAGCCTAATTCTTGTGTCTCATTTCTTTTGATAATTGACTTGATGAAAGATTTAATAAGATAACGAAGAGAAGATATAAGTAACTCAAGTAAACTCACAAGTAATTATCAAGAAGATAGTTTTGAATTAATCTCTAGCCCTCCAAATTCTCAACATGGTATCAAAGCTAAGGTGTTGAACTCAAGGGTTACTTGACAAAGAGACACTCTAGGAAGAAAAATTCAAAGTTTGGGTGAAAAGTCAAATCAAGTTTGCAAGAAAGACTCTCAAGCTATTTTTGAGAAAGATCTTCATCTCATTCAAAGGATCAACTTTTCAAGAAAATAATCTTTGCCATCAAAGATTTAAATTCAAGACAATGGTAGAAGAGGACATCATCTTTTGAAGACATCCTTTACCATCAAGGATCCAAGATCACCTATATTGAAGATTTATATCTTAGAAGAAGCTACTAACTTATTCGTCATCATCAGAGAAGCTACTGAAGGAGTAAGTATCTATGACTTTATCTAAATATGTCAAAATGACTTATTGTATAGAAAGCAACAAATTGGTTGGATTATCACACTTCAATGCATGGAAGAAAAGGACATATCTAAAGCTAATTGAAATTGAAGTTAAGGGATTCATCGAAGGATCTACAATTCAACCTCCAAAACAAGATATTCCAACATATATCAAATACATGAAGGGAGACATAAGAGCCTGAAGGATTCTTATAGAATCCATAAAAGACTCTCTCGTTCCCTATGTATCAAAGCTAGAATCCTCAAAAGAAATATATGATAAATTGGTGGAACTATTCTCGAAAGGTTCTACAAAGGAAATAATATCCTTGAAAAAAAAATATACAAATTGAGAATGTCGAAGGAAGGAATAACTCCATATCTGATGGAGATTTTCGCAATACGAGATCAACTACTGAAGTTGGGAGAAGTAATTTATGATAGATAAATGCTCACTATGGTAAAAAATGTTTTATCGAAAGAATGGATAGGTTCCACATCCAGCATAGATGGGAGAGAAGAAGCCATGCCATTCCAAATTCTAGGTAAGATGGAAAAATCAAGATTGGAAGCAGGATCAAGCGTAGAGAATCAAGCCTTTGCCACCATGTCTAGGAAGATAGAAAGATTCGGTAAATTTGGTCCTCAGAATAAGAAAAGAAATGTGGAAAAAACACGATTCTTTGGATGTAATGATCTTGGGCATTATAGACGAGATTTTCATAAATTTAGAAAGGACAAGAGGAAAAAAGAAGAATCCCATGTCTCAGATATAAGAGAAGAACTTGATGCAAATTAATATAAGAAAGAAGAAGCGAGGGATCTGTTGGAGAATCTATTCCAACCAACTACTAGGTGTTGAAACCGTCTATCCAAGTGTCCTAGTTCAATTTTAGTTAGTATAGTTTAAGTCGAGTATCACTCCAGTTCTTTATTACTGATGTTTCCAATTTAATCCTATTTAATTAATTTGTAATACTTAGAAGAGAAATCCTCTGCTCCACTTCTTTCCAATTTTCAACTCTTGTCATGGTATCAGAGCTATTTTGCATAATAATCCTGGAGAGATCAGCAACGAGATCAAAGTTGGAGCAGCATAGAGAAGAGGCGAGTCTGCACAAAACTCTTTCAAAGAGCAGTGGAAGTTTGAAGAAACCTCCTACCTAGAAGCGGCAAAGAAACAACGTGAGCGCAAGGTGAGTGCGAGGTGAGCGTGAGATCCAAAGGAAAATTGTTTAGGTGCAGAGATCCAAAGGAGAAATAAGTGGAGCAGAGGATTTCTCTTATGAGTATTACGAATTATTTAAATAGTATTACATTGGAAACATCAGTAATAAATAACTGGAGTGAAACTCGACTTAAATTGTACTAATTAAAACTGAACTGGGACACTTGGATGGACGGTTTTGACACCTAGAAGTTGGTTGGAATTAGATTCTCCAACACTCCCCCTTAATTACAACCACACAAAAATTTAATTAAGATACCTATTGGTCTATGTCTCAGCGAGGCTTACAATTTAAAAAATTGACTTCAACTAGATTTAGTTTTCTTCTTCTCTTTTTCCATATTCTATAGCCTCTAAATTGTTTCAGTGTTTTCTTCTTGTTGTATTCTTCAAACCTCAGTTTCTTCATTTGCTGGTGCAGGTCTTCTATTGTTCTAGGTTGTCTTCATGTCTACAATTTGTGTTACTTGTTGAGTCTAACTAAGCCAACACTCAAAAAATGGGAAAAGCCAAGAGGCTAAAGCGACAACAAGAGATGTTTGAGATATTTTTGGATCTTGAAGTAAAGAGGAAAAAATATGCCTTTGCATTAAAATGCATGAAATAATTTTTTGATGACAACCTTCTCCCTCTAATTTCAGCTGCCAAGATAGCCAAGGAGGCACGGGATACCTTTGAGAGGTGTTTTGGTGAAAGGAAAAACATTGAAGTTGAAGATGAAAGTGGATCTATAACAGTAGATCTACAACGGGATGAAGAATTTGTTGAATCCCACTGTGTTCAAACACAAGTGGATGATGTCTGTGAATAAATTGCAGAAACAACAGTGAAGGAGCACGAAGATTCTTGTGAACCCCACTATACACAACTACAAGTGGACGAAGATTTGATGAATCCAACAACTGAGCTTGCTGACAGAAATTTGATGAATCCAACAACATAGCTTGTTGATGACGATTTGTTGATTCCAACAATAGAGCTTGTTGATGATGATATGGTGAATCCAACAGTGGAGCTTGTTGATGATGATTTGGTGATTCCAGCAATAGAGCTTGTTTATGAGAGTAAAAATACTATGGTAAATCCAATGACTAATATTGTTGATATAAACTTTGATAGAAAATTTTTGGCTAATGATGATTGGTTGCAGATGATGCAAAAAAAACATGATATTGACATGATGCTATTTGATGAGATAATCCTACTTCAATCAGTGGAAGACAACCTGTTTTTAGTAGCACAGATTAGTGATGAAAAGACAGAGACAAAGACAATGACAAAGATAAATACAGATACATAAATAGAGATAAAGACAGATGTAAAGAAAGAAATCTGCGAAGGGAAATCAGAAACAAAGATAGAGTCAGAAGCAACAAATGAAGCGCAACAAGAGAAATCTCTCATTACAGAGTAGAAGGACCAAAACCAATGTCGTTCTACAAATATTTTTAATTCTAACATTGATTTCCAATGTGCAGGTAAACAGATCGATTATGAAGTAGATTTAAAGTTTCTTGAAACATGGCTTGCAACACCATGTCTTGATGAGTTCTACACGGAAGTTGTAGATATAAATTTTGAAGACAGTGTGCATGACGAACAGGTCAATGAAATTTTCAGGTATTTGAGTTTTAAAGAGATAAAATATTATTCTCAACATATGTTGCAGCAGATTGATAATGAAAAGCGCAATACAGAAGACAATATGTGGCAGCATCCCATATACAAGTCATTTCTTGAAGAAGTTCAGGACATGCTTAGAAAACCTGGAACATTAGAAGACCTACACCAGCAAATGAAGAAACTGAGGTTTGAATAATACAATAAGAAGAAAATATTGAAACAATTTAGAGGCTATAGAATATGGAAAAAGAGAAGAAGAAAACTAAATCTAGTTGAAGTCAATTTTTTAAATTCTAAGCCTCGCTGAGACATAGACCAACAGGTATCTTAATTAAATTTTTATGTGGTTGTAATTAAGGGGGGGGGGTGTTAGAAAATCTAATTCCAACCAACTGCTAGGTGTCGGAATTTTCCATCCAAGTGTCCCAGTTCAGTTTTAGTTAGTATAGTTTAAGTCGAGTTTCACTCCAGTTATTTATTACTGATGTTTCCAATGTTATCATATTTAACTAATTCGTAATACTCAGAAGATCAATATTTTTCTCCACTTCTTTCCAATTTTCAATTCTCGTTAGGATCTCCACTATGATTGAGATCATATTCTCCTTTAAGTGATTTATGTTGGTTGTAAAATAGTAAGATAGGAATCAATGTATATTATAGCATCATGACAAAATCATGGTAGGAGCTCTTGGTGAAGAAACTCTTGTAAAACCTCTCTGATAACATTAATAATGGAAGGCATTCATCAAGATCAAGGGCCATCATGGAAACAAAATTTTGGGATGTGATGACATATTGATGGAGCGGGCCAAGGGAATGAAGCTCTTCATTCTAGTAAAACTGCTACATGATGACTTAAATGATAAAGGTATGAGCTATGTATATATTTTTATGCTGACACTGTATGTTGTGAATTCATGTCATATGGTTCCAGGTAATAGACTTCCATATTTAGAATTATGATCTATGAAGGAGGATCTCTCAGTGCACTGACAGATGAAATCAACATAATATATCCTCGTGGAATATGATATGGTTGTATATGAATAAAAAACTAGAAAAATTTTAAGTTCCTGGGAATGAAGAATGTGCATAAAGGAAGAGATCATGAAATGCAACCATGTCAAGAGGAAGTTATCATCCGGAAGCCAAGAAGATGTGACTAGGAGATCTCCTGGGAGGATATGTAGACTCTGACAGAAGCCTAGTAAAGAAGAAGACCCTTGACAAAAACATATCATTAGGAGATATGTCAATCTAAATAAAGGATGTTGATGCCTACAGGAAGATGTCATGGTGAAATATCATCACTTAGGTAAATTTTGGTTTAAAAGTTCATATGTATATGTTTATCTGGATGAATTTGTGCAGGGATGCTAATCATGAGAAAGGATGTATGATCCTTGGAGATGATTCGAAGGCAAAAAGCATGGAATAACAGTGGACCATATGAGAAATATTGATGAATCACTTTCTGACAGTCGACATGACTCGTGATTGAAATTTATAGATGATATATACCCTATGAAGCCAAAAGTTGAAGATTCCTCAATATCGAAATCCATGACATTGAGGAGAGGAATTCTTCATGAGTAGATGGATTGTTGCTGCAAGACCCTGGTTGAGAGGGAGCCTAGTGGTAATTTTCTTACTTGGAAGAAACTTAAAGTATGTCCTTCCTAAGTTGAGAGAGAGTGAAGCATGTGATTCTCTATTACATGTGTCATGCACTAAACCATGAATAACAACCGTAAGTCTCAGTGAAGGCCATGTGGAGAGAATGGACAGACACATCATTCTGGTCTTCACCTGGAAGACAGAATGGAGGATTGGGTAGTCATCTAGAATTAGATACTATTTGAGAATGAGATAGGGCATTCAAGATAAGAGTAGTCTAGGACCGATATTCTTTGAGGGTTGGCTACCCAATAGAATAATAGTCCAAGAAGGTCATACTCTGGGAACACCTAGGTGGAGTATGTACCTTGGAGAGACAATGACTATTGTGTCTATAAGTCATGTGTCTCGATAGCATTATAGCCCATTGTCTCGTTGAGAGATGGGGTTGTTAGTCAAGGCCTTGCCGATGTGATGCTATGCCGATGTGATTACCAATCCAATTCTTCTTATGAGATTCTTTAGTTTGAAAGTGACCATGTACCTGTATGAATACCTCCCTAGTTAAGAGGGAGAGTTGAAAAGTGTAACTAGGATCAATCTTCATATTGACTATATACTTATGAAAATTAGAAGAATGCAAAGATAATAAAATTTATTTTGTACTTGGTTCATGGGTTTCATGAGCAAGATTTTATTATAGGTTAAATAGAATTCTTCTTGATGTCTATCTAGGGTTTTGTCTTCTAGGTAAAAATGTAATCTAGTGTCATATATATATGAAGGATCTAGTCTAATGAAATGCTCTAAGACCTAGTCCAAGAAACCGTGGAATAATGGCTATTATCAGCCCTCATTCTACAGTGAAATATCAACTAACAAGATGTGTCAATTCGGCCTCCCTACAGTTGACAAGTCGGCCTACAAGCTAACTGGTAGGTTGGCCCAAAGACACTGTACTTATCTATATATATACCTTTGTTCTGAGGTCATTTGGTGTCTCATATTTTTTGTCATCTCTGAGTTGATGTGAGGATTTGAGTGCAGACCGAAGTGCAAATTTGAGTGTCAATTGAAGTGTAGATTTGAGTGCAGACAGAAGTGCATATTTGAGTGCAGACTAAAGTGCATATTTAAGTGTAGTTTCAGTGCGGATTAAAGGACAATTTTCAGTGTAGATTTACGATGGGTTTCAAGTCTGGTTGAGGTACACACATGCTTGTGGCATATAAGTATTATATGTGTTGCGGTGTACTAAAAAAAGAAGTGAGGATTTGTCTAGAGATTGTCCTGAAGTACCTACAACAAGACAAGGTCAATTCAAAGGGAGTGTTAAAGTGCAGATTTTTCAAGAGACTATCTGCGGACTATCCTGAAGTGTAACCATTGTTAAAAGGGTGATTTCCAGTTCATGAAAAGTTGGAGCAATTGGGAAAATCTTGAAGAGACTCCAAAGACAAGGAGCAGTGAGAAAGTGACAAAAATTAGAAAATTAAATTTGTGATTGTTAGGTGGATTAATCCCTCTTGCGGACAAGAGTGATCTCCCTAATATCCTAAGGATATCTAGAAACAAACAGACCAAATGCATACCATTTTCTCTAAATTATTATGATTTAGAATTATTAATTAACTAAGTAAGAAGAGATGCTCCTACCTTAAGTCCAACGCTTGTTGTAATCTTCAATCCAGTCACTCCAAAAGAGGTCAATTCAGCATGTAAGACCTGCATCCAAAGACAGGAAAAATAATTAAAATCACCTACAAGATATACTAATTCAGAAACATTAATCTATCTCAGTGATCAAGGAATCCAAGAATTAAATTACTCAAATAGATACATGAACAACTTAATGAGAAAATAAAATCCATTTGTATTAACTTGTATGATAAGAAGTAACCTTACAACCATGGCGCCTTGATGTCATACAGGTTCTTCCAGGGTCCTGAACAACCGTTTTCCATCAATTTGACTAGCCTTCTCCTCTCCTAACTAGCATAAAACTATGGATATGAGTATGTAATCATTCTCATACCATTGATGCCAAGTATAGAGAGAATAATTTCCTCGGCAATTCACTTCAAAACAACCAAGTTCTAAGTACCCTTGAGACTAAAACATGATCTCAATTTATAGCAGAAGGGAGGAGGTTTCAATTCCAAAGAAAGGGGGATAAAGTCCTCTCAAAAAGGGATTTTAGCTCCAAATACCAATGGATAATCTCCATTAATGAAGGGATAGAGGTTCATGAATGAAGGGACGAATCTCAACCAGACTACGCTTCTAGAAGCTTTCAGCTGGGAGAATATTCAACCAGATGGGCTTCTAGAACTTACTTTTCTTTTATTTTACCTTTTACGAGGGTCTGCAGTTTTAATAAGCAGAACGTGCAGGATGTGTCGCAGGTTATAGAGCAAGAAACTGCGATACCATAGGAAATGACTAGGAAAAGTGTGGAGTTAGGATTTTTAGGGTTTTAATGAGCTTTTTCCAAATTCCAAGACTTGGTTTAGGAACTTTATAATTTTGGACCTTCAATGGAGCATAAAATAGGTAATGATGAACCCATATAATCAGCTAAATTTCATGGTGACAATTTTTAGTGTAACAGATTGCCCCCAAAAGCGCGAAATCTGAAGTAGTTCTGAAGAGTGAAGTGCTTTATCATTCTGAGGATTGGGTTGCAGGCGTACCGGTTGAAACCTATAAAAACATTCAATGCAAACATATATATGTATATCATCGCTGAGGTAGGAATTCCCATACTCAGATCAAAACTAACTACATGTTATGATACAAAAATGATTTTAGAATTACATCAATAGTAGACACGGCATGGACGCAGCCATCTATCATAAGTAGTCTACTGTATCATGAATAATAACACTCCTCGCATCCTGTATGGTAGAAACTAGATCCAAGGTCTTGATTTCCGCTTCCCGAACTAGTACGATTCTATCCATGCGATTGATTGTGTCGAAGTAGAACATGGTAGAAACCACTTGATTACCAGTCAATGATGTGAACTGTTAACAAGTGTGAGAGAAGCCACCAATAATTTCAATGGTTCTCAAATTACTCAGTACAATCCATGAGGTGTGAATGAATGATTTGAAGTCGAACACTTCACAGAATCATTCAATCGAAGGTCAATGATGTAACCTGTCTTCGAAGGCAAGAAACCTGCCATTAGGGCATGCAGATCCCAAGGTACTGATAGGATTCTAGATCAAATTTCTAGATGATGATTTTTAATCGATAGAAAGTGACCTGTCATAGGAAAGCCCACGACACAAAACCATTAGATCAGGTTTTGAGGAAATTTTAGTAAGGACTGACTCAGGGATGGTCAACGGGAATGGGAACAAATGTTTGCAATGAATGGTTTATTTTGAACTGTCCCTTGAAGACATAATGACACTACAGATGGTTTGGTGATAATTGACCTAAAGCTAATACCCAGAAACCGGCTGAAGACTTTCAATGTGGTTTGATTAACTGTTAGACAAAGGATTTTCCCAACCCAAGTATGACTGTGACAAAAGTGTCGTGTTCAAGAGTGGTATACTGCTTTTTGGAACAAAATATGACAACTGGATTCATTTTCTCTCTTTTTCCCCCACCATTTCTGACAAGTACCTCTTTATTTTTGACAAGCTTGAGGAGGATAACATTTGCTTGTTGTATAAGCTCATCCTTTGGATGAGTCCAACTTAGTGTTAAAATTGAACCCTAAGAAGGAGTGGTTCGTTCCTGTTTGTAATTTACAGGTCCTTTACTGTTAAGTTTTAACGGGTCCAGTATAGGTGAAACTCACTGTTTTTCAGTTTTAGGGAGTTAGAAGAAAAACTTAAGGAAACTTTGTGGGTGTACTTTTTCGTAAATTTAGTCTCTCAAGCCCGAAAAATGATAAAATAATATAGGAGAGAACTCTATTGACTATGATTAGTCAACGTATACCTTTTTCGTAAATAGTCCATTTCAGTTCGGAAAAGGGGTAAACTTATATTGAAAGGACGACTGTTCATTTACTTTAATGAGTTCAAATAGTCAAGTACTCGGAAATATTTTCATGTTTAGAGAGTCTGAAAAGGGATTAAAAGAGAACTCCAGGGTTTCACTTTTTCGTAATTTTCAAGAGCCCGAAAAAGTGATAAAAGTATACTCATCATCAAAATAATTCTTTTCACCTGAAAAACCCGTTTTCTGCACATAAACTCGAAAAATTAAACATATATGTTTCAAATAAGTAAAAATTTTTGAAAAAATACTTTTTAAAGTGGAAAAAAAATAAAATAATATTTTATTCATTCAAAAAATCTTATAAAAAGTATTTCAACAAAGTCATTTTCACCTTTTGCATTTAGAGTTGAAAGTTGAGAGCTTTTGGCAGAAAAAGTTCCGGAGGTGATAACGGGAGAACCGACTGCTCAAATCGAAAACCATTGAATCCAGGTAATCCACAACACCCTTCTCTTTATTTTCATTCATTTAAATTCTCTTTTTAAATTTTTAAATCATTTTTTGAGGGGAAAAAAGGTTCAAAATTCTGATCTCGGGGGTCCGCGGGTCATGCATTGCTTACCTACGAACCCCGATAATTTTCCAAAAAAAAAATTATCAAGATACCAGGGTTTTTACGAAGATCGTGTGCGGGGGTCTGCACTATCTCTATATAAAAACTGCGGGGGCGCCGTGAGAAAAGGAAATTTATTAAAATCTCTCAAAAATGGTTAAAAATTCTCACTCTAAAAACTTCTAACCTTCAAATGCATCCATTTCCACATTATTCCACAATGTTGGAGTGGAGAGAACGTGAGCATGAAAAGGTAGAAGATGCAGCTATGAATAATCTGGTTGTAATCCGTGTGTTGAGAAATTGTGGATTATACAAGATCTGGGCAATTCAGGGCATGAGGGCACAGGTGGAACTAATGCCCTGGCTGGTGAACAAATGGGACATCCAAGAACATTTTTTTATCATTGGTGATCACAAGCTAGAACTTGAGATTGAAGACATTTACTTCATCACTGGTTTATCCAGAAGAGGTGAACTTATTTCTTTGTTCGGAGCTAGACAAAGTGGCCTGCCTATCGCTAGCTATAAACAAGAATTTTGCAGTGATGAATTTGATCCCAAAGATAATTGTATAGACATAAAGACTATCCTACGTCTTGATCCTAAACTCATTGCATTCACCGTAACAAAGTTGTGTGGGAGCGCAGCTCCACATGTAGCTACCAAGTCTCAGATGCAGACAGCAGTTGACTGTTATAGAGGTACCATTTTCAATTGGTGTGAAGGGGTATTGGCCAATATGAAAGTCCAACTGACCAGAGCAAAAATCTCAAAGTTAAAAAACTTTGGGTATGGTGCCATATTGGTTTCTTTTGATTTGGAGAGGATTCCATCTCTCGCCCCTTAGTTGATCCCTGTTGATCTTTGTGAACCTAGAGAGCCTCACATGGTGCATTAGGTTGCATTGATGTCTCACCATGGTGGCGATGGTTGTGTGGTATTTCGATTCACTACATCGTATTTTTCGTTGGCTTTAGAACCAAATCTTTGCTATTGAGGATTTCCCGTATGCAGGCATAGATTTCTGAGGTGATCCCGAGATGTCCTTACCTCCAAGGGTGCAATGGGATGAATCAGGTAAATGAATCATTTTGATGTTTTTTAACTCTAATTTTTATTTTTATTTTTTATCGTCCAATATTGATAAAAAAAAATTAAATGTAGATGTTGGTCCACGAAGGCTAGCCACTCTTCGCTGCTTCAAAAGGAACCCAACAGAGCCTGTTGCACAGCCACAAAATTAGGCAGTATAAATCCTTACTGACTTGGAGAACAACCTAAAAAGGTTGACTATATATATCCCAGATACATCAATGGATGAAATTCCGCTTCGTCTCTAGAGACACGTTACTGGTGTTCCTGGCCATTTTAGGAGATTCCTATGCAGGGTGGCGCGGGCAATAGTTTACTACCATGATCATCACCACGGATAGTGGATGATCATCGTGGACTATTGTATTTTGTTTTTTGTATCACTATATTTCATATCATAAGGTGTTTTAAACCTATGATTGCAGACGATGTAATTTTTTCAAAACAAAAACTCATATCCATGATATTACTACTTTCGTTGGCTATCTTGTTCAACACATATCGAATGTTGTTTTTGGTTTATTGTTTCAAATGTCTATTTATAACATTATTAGCTAATGCATCATCCAATGTATTTAAATTTCTTGGAATGTGTTTATATTTGATGTAATCAAATTGCCTCTCCAAGAGATGAACCTTCAAAAATAATCTCAATAACACTGGATTTTTAATTGCGTATACTCTGTTTAAATGTAATACAATGAGTTTTGAATCTAACCTAATGATCAAAATTCGAATGCCAAATGAAATGGAAACAAATAATAACTCAATCACTGCGCTATATTCTACAACATTATTCGTTGTTTGACCAAGGCTTACCCCATGCATAGAAACTAACTCATCAGTGGGTGAATAAATAACCCAAGCTGCGGAAGAAATATTGTGTGTACTATGACAGGCACCATCAGAAAAACCAATGTATGGTTGAAGGGATGTCAAGAGTAATCAAGATAAGAAGTGATAGTAGTAAAAGAAAACTTAAACTATACACACTCATTTAATCTATGGCATCTAAATTAGAAAAATAACTAATGTACAAGTGAGATCTTCACACAAGAATTAAGCATAATATCTCTTCAGATAAAGTCCATTTCTGGGTTTATCTAAAGAGGCCCTGCCATAATCAGTCAATTCATAAGCCCCTTTTGCAAGCACTTGCTTGACAATATAAGGACCATGCCACATAGGTTCGAATTTACCAGCACATAGCTTATCGTTAGCTTGATCGTATACCAAGACTAGGTCACCTTCTAAAAAAACACGAGGTGTAACACTTCGATCATACTGAGCTTTAACATGTTTTTTATGAACTTCGACTGCTAATGCAGCGGTGAGCCGATTCTCATCTAATTGTGCTAAGTAAAAAAAATTTTTTTCCTCTTCAGAGGTAGCTGGTAGTAACTCTATGGCTAATTGGAGTGACGGTATTTCACATTCAATAGCTAACACAGCTTCTAAATCATAAACCAGTTGAAAAGGAGTGAACCATGTTGCATTTTTTGCTGAGGTTCGATATGCCCATGGCGCTGAAAAAAGCATGGTATGCCAATTTGATTTATGAATTCCGATTATCCTTTTAATCATGGTGGTTAAAACTTTATTAACAACTTCAACCTGACCATTAGCCTGTGGGTAATATGGAGTAGAGTTATCATGGCGCAGGCCAAGTTAATCGAAAAGTTAGGTCATTATGATATTCCAAAAATTACTCCCATGGTCAGTAATAGTAGCTTGGGGAACACCAAAATGATCAATTACATGATTGAATACAAACGTAGCTGCATTTTTTCCATCGAACTCAAATGTAGGCATCGCCTCAGCCCATTTGGTAAAATAATCTACTGCGAGAATAATATACCCATGCCCCCCATCCAAGTGAGGGTTACATGTAATGAAATCAATGTCCCATTTTGCAAAAGGACCTACAGCAATTATGGGGTGAAGAGGATCTTGTGGTGCATGCATCTTTCAATCAAAAATTTGACAATTGTGGCATTTTTTGACCGCTACAATGCAACCTTTGAATAATGAGGGCCAAAAATAACCAGCACGTAATATATTTTGGGTTGCGGCGTACCCTGACATATGACCACCACACGCTCCAGAGTGGTAGTCATTCAAAAAAATTTCAGCCTCTTCATGAATTAAACATTGTCGAAATACAGAATCTGCACCACGACGATAAAGTGTGTCTCCAACAATATTGTATTGCTGGGATTGGTAACGGATTTTTCGTCGATTTGAATGCGAGAGTTCAGGCCGAAAGTTTTGGGTTTGGAGATAAATGCTGATATCTCCATACCATGGATCTAATGTACTGATAAGAAACAGAGATTCATCAGCAATCAAATGCTCTACCACAGTTTCTGTCTCAGTATTTGGGAAGTCACATATAAGTTCGACGAACACCAGTGATTTCTTTGATTTGGATTTTTCAAATTCGAAATCAAACTTATGAGGGATAACAATCCATTTAGTGTATTTTCCCCCAAGTAATTGTTTAGTCAAAATGTACATCATCGGGCTGCAATTAGATATCACAGTTGTTTTTTGTAACAATATGTAATGACGGAATCATTGCATAGCTTGAACTGCTTCCAAGGCCAATTTCTCCACATGCGAATATTTGATTTCAGTCGGATTGAGATTCCGACTGAGATATTAAATCACATGTTCATTATGGATTTCATCCTCTTGAACTAATACCATTCCAATGGTGGAATCAGAGGCTGCTAGGTATAAAAAGTAATCCTGGCTGTAATTTGGTGGATGCAATAACATTGCATGGGTCAACAAAAGTTTCAAAGCATCAAAATATCGATCAGTGATCTCATTCCAAATAAAAGGAACATTATGTTTCAACAGCCTGATAAAACCTTTCGTTAACTCAGCATATTTATGGATAAATCTACGTAAAAAAATTTCTTTCCCTTGCAAACTTTGGAGTTAGCGAAGTGTGGAAGGAGGAGGTAAATTGACAATAGCCTCAACCTTCGATGGGTTGACATGAATAGCTGCTTTGGAAACAACAAATCCCAGCAATCCACTAGATTGTACACAAAAAACACATTTGTGGGGATTTAACCGAATCTTATAATGCCTACATCTCATAAAGATTGCTCTTAAATGGGTAAGATGATCTTCCTTGTGCAATGAATGAGTAGGTAAATCGTTGAGATAAGGTTGCACAATGTGTTTAATCTCGTGAAAATCGTAAGGCATTGCCCTTTGAAAATTTGCACCAGCATTCTTTAATCCGAAGGGTAGCTTACAATAAGCAAAATCCCCCCAAGGACAAATAAATGTTGTGTTTGGTTGATCAGGAGTATGTTTATTTGATTGTACCCAGAAAATCCATCCATAAACGAATACATTTCATTTCTGGCACAATCATCGATGATTTGATTGATATAAGGAGTTGGATAATTTTCTTTTGGACCAACGTTGTTAATATCCCTATAGTCGACACATACTCGTATCGTTCCTTGTTTTTTAGTAACAAGAACGATATTAGATATCCAATCTGTTAAGGGAATTGGATAAATAAAACTTACTTTTAATAATTTCTCAACTTCAGCTTTAATAGTAGCAGCTTTTCGTGGATGGATCGGACGTAATCTCTGCCTGACAGGTTTAGCATCAGGGTAAGTATTTATTTCATGAATGACAATGTTGGGATCAATTCCTAGCATTTCTTCATAAGACCAGGAAAATATGTCACAGAATTCTTGAAATAGGGCTTTATATGTAGTAATTTCATCTCACATACAAGAAGCACCTATATGAATGTTTTCAATAATTCCTGGTTTAATGGATATGTCAATGGGAACCATCGAAGAAATATTTCCCAAATTAATTTCAGAATCCAAATTTGTAATTGATATTGGACTCTGGGGTTTTTTGACATAGTCAATTGGAAAAATAGATGAAAATTTATTTTCAAATATATCAAGCTCAAGTAAAAATGATGACCTATGATGGAGATCATCCCATAGTAATTCATCTATGGACAAGAATTCATGAATTCTTTCATCGGTATGAAACACTTGTTGAAAAGGATCAGGAATTGATGTTATAGGTGAGCTTGATGGTGAAAATGATTCTTCATTGATCACATTAATTGGATCATAATTAATTGATGAAGGATTGGAAAATTATTGTACTGCTTGATATGTTATCTCAAAAGGACTCAAAGGCATCGTGCCAGTGAAAGAATCCAATTCTAACTCTAAAGGCACTATCCAAGGATCATCAAATGGAATCGCGCTTGATGTAATCATATTGATATTAGCAATAGTACATGGTATGTTAGGTGGAGGCATAGAAAAAGTTCCCATTAAGGTAGAATCTTTGATTAAACCTACTCCAACATCCTCATAAGGGATAGTTGATTTTCCAACATGTTGAATACTATCCGTAGAAGCTGGGTCAAACGAATAATATGAGAGCTGGTCGATTTTCACAATCTTTCCTTGATGAGGAAACATGATTAATCGAAATACGGATGACACGAAAACAGTCATAGCATAAGACCAACTTCGACCCAGAAGAAGGTTGTAATATAGAGGGGCATCAACAACTTCCACATCTAAAACAGTTTTACCTTCAACCTCTATAGGTAGATCCTGAAAAATTCCATATGGATGGAATCCTCTTCCATCAAAAGCTTTGAGAATTGTCAAAGATTGGTTAAGTGTTGGAGAACCAAGTGATTTCCAACATTTTAATGACATAATACACGTAGATGCTCCTTCATCAATTACAGTACGAAAGCAACGCCTGTTTTTGACTAGTATTGGGATCTAAAAAGCCATTTGATGAGGGAGTCGAGGTGTAAAATTTTCTAAATCGAAGACCATGAGGATCGAATCTTGAATATCTACAGCTCCAATAGCTAACAAAAGTAATTTTCTTTGTGCCGGACATGATTGCAGCACTTCTAAGGCCGACATTGTTGAAGGAGATATTGTTAAATCCTCAACAATGTTGTAATTCTGAGCAGCTCTCGCATGTGGATTAAAAGCTGAATTACGAAGTACACCTTTAGTAGGCGGTTTAATCACTAAATCAGGATTAGGTTTCTCGATATAGAGTGGATCAGAAACCGTCGGAGATGTAGTTGGTACTGAATTAGAATTTTCTACATCTTTACCAGTAACAAGATTCTTACTTCCATAGTCTTGCGATCGAGTCGCAACCATTACTTGAGACATCATCAAAATATCTATTGATGTATTAGAAGAAGATCCAATAATTTTTCTATCTTGAATAGGAAAAGGATCCTTCAAGACAGCAGGTGTAGATGAACCTTTGACAAACTTAGATACCTCAGACCTATGCGAGCATTCCTTGGTGAAATGATCTTCGTCACAGATAAGACAAGGATAACGAGCTTTTTGTTTATCATTAGATGGCTCATTTTTCTCAGTTTTTTCTTTGGGAGAGAAATTTTGTTTACTTTTATTCTTCCCTTTCTTCTTATTTCTATATTTAAACTTAGTTGTAGAAGAATCTACAATCTGAATGTCAACAAAAGTTTCGAGGGAAGAATCTCCTTTTGGTGAATCAGGTAAAGTTATTATAGGAGAAGTAATATTGGAATATTTCTTCTTACTTTTATTAGTACTAAATGAACCAATTACACCATCAGTGGCATGAGAGCCTGAGGGAGTTGTTGTTATCTGACCAGGATGCGGTAAATCTGGAATTTTCTCGTACAAAGTACCTGACTGAGTATATACTAGGTCAAGGTACTTAGCTTGAGCAATGACTTTTTCTTCTGTAACAACTACTCCTTTAGCTACATCTTTAGTAATTTTTGGTATTAATGATTTTATAAACCATTCTGCCAAAATTTGATCCCGAATAAAAACTTTCACCAAACGCCTTCTATGTCTCCATTCATGTATGTGATCTGACATGTAAGTAGACGTAGATTGTTTTAGTGAAGTTAATAATTTTGTGCCATTGTCGTATCTGAATGGCAACTGAAAATGAGTTAAGAAGGCGGTTGCTAAGGCATTGAAATTGTTAAACGAGCCTCGTGGTAGTTCAATGTACCATTGGCTGCTAATCCTATGAGCGTTCTCTGAAAAAGTCTTAATTGAATCGAATCGTCAATCAAAGAGTTGGATGCACACCAGAGGTGATAATTCATGACACGGTTAGAAGGGTCCTCTCCTAATTTACCTTCAAATTTCGGAATATCACTGGGCAACTTATTTGGCATAGGCAGATAATACATAAGATAATAGATTGGATCATTTGTAAGGTGCGATAAATCAGGTAAATCTAAAGTTGCTATGAATGGTAACCGACAGTTAGGGTCTTGCTGATTATATGAATAACCTTGTGGAACTATACTAGTTCCAGGAGGAGGATATCCAGGATATCCTGGAATAGCCTGTGCATTTGGAATCGGAATGCCCCCTGGATAACCAGGATTAACCGGACCATATTGGGGTTGAGTAATCATTTGGTACATATACCCAGGGTACAGTTGATATGTTGGATTTTGTGCTATAGTTCCATATTGATACTGCCCTTGGTATGGTTGATAAGTAAACTGAGGTTGGCTTGTTATAACCGTACTTGTATTAGGTTGTCCTACAGGCATCTGAACAATAGTTTGGAGTGTAGGTCCAGACTGTGGGACAGAAACCTGAGGAATTGGTACAGATACCTGGGGGGCTATAGAAATAGGAGCTGCAGATACTCCAGGAATAGGTGTGGTATTTTGAATAGAAACTGGCACAGTAGTTTGGGTTGGAGTTCTCGGTGTACTCAGACCGGGCTGCTGAACACTACCCGATGCAGGAACCTGAACAGTAGGTTGAACAAGTTGGACAGGTTGGACAGGCTGGGTAGGTTGTTGGACGTGAGTATAACCAATCGGTTGTCGAGGCTGATAATAAAGCACTTGCATATTAGGTTGCAAATTTTGTTGAGTTTGAGATGGATCCCACATTGTATTAGCTCTGGGATATGAAGGTCCCATAGAAGGTTGTGAATAGGAAGGACCATAACTAGGTTGATAATTTGGACATATGTTGGATAATTAATTGGATAATTTCCACCTCCAGGATACAATTGTTGTTCCACGTAGAACTGCTTCCCTAAAGGAGGTTGTGGACTCTGAGTTGGATATTGACCTTGAGGCATGTATTGACCTTGAGGTACGTCTTGCCCTTGAGGTTGATATTGACCCTGGGGCATGTATTGACTTTAAGGTTGCCCCCCAGGCTGTAAATTACCTCTTTGAGGTTGCCCCCCAAGCTGTAAACCACTACCTTGAGGATCAGGGTTTGGAATATTTCCATACATCATATAAATTTTTTCTGCATTTACAGTTCTGGTATTTGATTCATTTAGTCCAGATGATAGTGTACGTTTATCGGGAAAAGGAGATGCCCCTAAAAAAGTACCAGAGAGCAACTGGTATCCTACAGGAATATATGGACCACCATACAAATATGTTTCTAGAGATTCAAAAAACATGGATGACTCACCAGACATGTTTAATGAAGGTCTATAGCCTCTTGGCGTAGAAGGAAAATGAATTCGGGGTAGTGAATAATTCATACCAACGTTTTGTAGAAAGTCTGTCAATGAAGAATACTAAGTGTCTTGTCTAAAAGGACTATAAAAAATTGATTCACGTTCTCTAAGATTTAAATTTTCATGAGCTGAAGGAAGAACAACTTCTTCTTTAGTGTCAGTAACTTCTTCAATACTAATGAGACCAGGAGGAAGATCTTCTGTGATCCAAGTCTTCACTCTAGGTGAATCAGGATGACTAGGGGTTGGAGTAATGAACTCTAAAGTAGGTTCAGATGTAGCAGGTTCAGTTTCTGGGTCAAAAATTTTAGGTTCATTAGATGATAATTCACTTGTTGTAGAATCAAGTTCAACTAGTTTGGAAATTGAAATTTTCTGAGGAGTATACTATGTTGTTTGCGGTTGATCTACTTCGTAATCAGGATGAAAAATTATGGATGTTTCTTCCTGTTCTGTTGATCTAGTTCCAGATGTTTGTCCTCTTTCAGATCTAAGTCTTTCTAATTGGCTTGGTGTATATTTAGGGGGTTTCCTCTACATTCTACGTGATTGTCTCAGTAATTCAACCACAATTAAAAATTTTAATCACACACAATCAAAGAAAATTTCAATAAAAAATAATCCTAAAGTCTCTAAGGAAACAACCAAATTCATCACACACCTAGAAAATCTAAGAGATCAAACCACACACAAACAGTAGATTCCCACACTAAAAACACTAGTTGGTGATGAAATCCAACATCGTAGAATTTTAATGCAGAAATGGAGGTTGGAACAGTTACCCCAACAACCTGCTTAATGAAACAAACCGGTGTAAGTTTCTCCACTTAAACCATCTCGAGTGAAGAGAACCCTCCAGAGAGTCCAAGTGGGTCTAGCCAATGTCAGCTCCAGGTACAGTGGGATCTCCCCTCCACCGTCACCTTGCCCGGAAAGAATCGTAAAGTTTATGGTCACTACGGTCACCAACGAGAACACATATACCTAGGGGAACAACCTACAATCTGAAATACACGCAAGGGTAGAGTAACAAGCTCAATCCCCTTGAAGGCTTCTTGACATAATCCAAGGTTTACCAACAAGTGACCCCAGGCTCCTCGACAATGGTCTATCTGAGGTTTACCGTTTTTAATACGTGCACATCTTCTATGTTTCCCAATGAGATAGGTATGATTAACTCACAGGTTAAGATATGATCTCGTGCTTAACTCCTTTAGGAGGAGCTTCCCAGAGCATACATGCTTCAATTGGATTTTCCTACCGCAAGATTTACTACTTGTTTATTTGAACTGCCTTGTAAAGTTAACTACAACCTATTCCAAGACACTAGCCTGAGTTATGTTGGTGGAAAAGAGCCCTAGAAAATATATAAATTTCTAGATTGATTTTAATTAAGCGTTACTTTTAGTTTGGCTGTTTCTTAGGTCAAAAGGTATGGAAGTGAAACTTTGATGATGTTTAATGACCCGACTCAAAAATTTCCTAAAATGCATCTATATGAAAAGCAACTCATTTCTTTTCAATGAAACCTATTTAGAGGAAATATTTGAGAGATTTCAGTAACTTTTAAAACATCAATTCTTTCTTTGATAAGCAAGAAACTTTGAAAAGAAGACAATTCATTGAGAACTCAATTTTACAGAAGAAAAAACACTTATTAAAAATGAAATTCCTTATATCATTCAAATCAAAAACTAGAATCAAACTTCTTCCAAAATAAATCTAAAACTCTTAAAAACACAAAATTCAAAACCAAAAGAAAACTCTAATTTTGAATCCTATCTAAAAAGTTTTGAGGATGTTTATGCTTAGTTTGTAATCTAACTAAGAACTTTCTGCTTATCTCAGCAAGAAATGAAAAACATCCAATAATGGTTTTAAAGTGAAATTTAGACCTTATCAAGCTAAAAAGGTTTTCAAAATTTGAAAATGAAAATAAAATCAAATTTTTACAAAAGCAAGACTTGCATCGAGTTCAATGGCTCAACAAGAAAATTATGACATACCAATTAACTGAGGTATATAAAAATTTATGATTCAGAGCAACAAGAAGACAGGGAAAAAACTCACTTATAAAATGCAAATCAATTGAAAAGATCACTTCAAACATAGTAATTGCTGAAATAAATTCACACAGAGAACTTTTGACTGTTAAGACAAGGTGGGGTAATTACAGAGAATCAAGTAATTACATTCCTGAAAACAGAATTTTTATTTTTCCAAAAAAATTCCAGAATTCCACAGTTTGTAATGGAAAAAGGTGCAGTACCACATTGTTTTACACTAAAATCTACAAAGTCTATTGCTCTGTTTTTAAACAAAAAGTGTGGAAGGCAGGAAAAACACATAAAAAATAAAAATACAAATTCACAGTCTAGGATTCTAATGAGCTATTTACCCAACCCAATTTTGAACTAATCAAAATCAGAGAATTTATTCAAAAATCAAACTGAAAATCAAAAAGAAAACTAAGTTCAAGAACTCCCCAGTGGAGTCGCCATTTTGTTAGGCGGATTAATCCCTCTTGCGGACAAGAGTGATCTCCCTAGTATCCTAAGGATATCTAGAAACAAACGGACCAAATGAAAACCATTTTCTCTAGATTATTATGATTCAAAATTATTAATTAAGTAAGTAAGAAGAGATGCTCTTACCTTAATTCCAATGCTTGTTGTAATCTTCAATCCAATCACTCCAAAAGAGGTCAATTCATCATGTAAGACCTGCATCCAAAGACAGGAAAAATAATTAAAAGCACATGCAAGATATAATAAATTAGAAGCATTAATCTATCTTAGTGATCAAGGAATCAAAGAATTAAATTACTCAAATAGATACATGAACAACTTAATGAAAAAATAGAATCCATTTGTATTAACTTGTATGATAAGAAGTAACCTTACAACCTTGTCGCCTTGATGTCATTAGGGGAATTTTGAGCTCTAAAATGGGCCTCCTCAGGAAACAATAATATAAAAGCTAAACCAATAAAATAATATTTATTAATTTGCAATTCAGTTTTTGCACCACAATCCATGTAACCATAGTTAAATTCAATTCAAAAGTTGTACCAAAATAAAATTAATAAAAAATTGTATTGATGTGACTATAAATAAGAATGAAATTTTCAAGAAAAAATCATTATCATTGAACAACCAATGCATTTTTCATTTGTACTTAAATAACTTAAAATAAAATATAAAAATAAATTTATATATTCTTAATTATATTTCATTCTATTAATTAAAATTTATATTATTTAAATTGTATAATAACATGTAATTAATATACTATATAAAAATAATATAATATAATAAATGTATAGGGATATGCATTGTTTCTTTCAAGAAATATGAAATGAAAATAATATATTTTTATTCAAAAAGTGTGAAATGTCATTTATTATGAGTACTTCACTTTGACTTTAAAAGTACTTAGAGCACTACCATGGTTAACCATAAGTTTTTATCCACCATTGAGAATGTGACAAGTAAGTACCTTTAACTCAAGCAATGCTACCTCAACCATTAGGGATGATGTCATCCCCTAAAATGTGATTGGTTCTCATAAAGTGAATTTTGATTGTACATTTTCCTTAGGAGGCCCATTTTAGACCTCAAAATTCCCCTAATGCATACAGGTTCTTTCGGGGTCCTGAATAGTCGTTTTCCATCGGTTTGACAAGCCTTCTCCTCTCCGAACTAGCATAAAACTATGGATATGAGTATATAATCATTCTCATACCATTGATGCCAAGTATAGATAGAATAATTTCTTCAGAAATTCACCTCAAAACAACCAAGTTCTAAGTACCCTTGAAACTGAAACATGATCTCAATTTATAGCAGAAGGGAGGAGGTTTCAATTCCAAATAAAGGGGGATAAATTCCTCTCAAAAAGGGATTTTAGCTCCAAATACCAAGGGATAATCTCTATTAATGAAGGGATAGAGGTTCATGAATGAAGGGACGAAGCTCGACCATATTACGCTTCTAGAAGCTTCCAGCTGGGAGAATATTCGACCAACTGGGCTTCTAGAACTTACTTTTCTTTTATTTTACCTTTTACGAGGGTCCGTAGTTTTAATAAGCAGAACATGCGGGATGTGCCGCAAGTTATAGAGCAATAAACTGCGGTACCGTAGGCAATGACTAGGAAAAGTGCGGAGTTAGGCTTTTTATGGTTTTAATGAGCTTTTTCCAAATTCCAAGACTTGGTTTAGGAACTTTATAATTTTGGACCTTCAATGGAGCATAAAATAGGTAATGATGAACCCATATAGATAGCTAAATGTCATGGTGACAATTTTTAGTGTAACAGTGATTTACTTTCCTTACCACAACATATATATATCTCAAGTGTCTGAAGTCTCAACTATATTCAAATGAAGTGTTGGTGCAGAACAGTGCAAGTTGGTGAAAAAAAGAAGGATCAACATTGAAGGACACCAAAGAATCAAGGACAAGGTCTTGGATTCATATATAGGTCAAGGGTCTAAATCTTGTTCATTGTACTTGTCATCTGAAAATCTATAAGAAGAATTTCTCATGGGTTTTCCTCTCGAGGAGGTAGAGGTTTTGCCCCGGCTCTAGGAGCCTAATTCTTGTGTCTCATGTATTTTGATAATTGACTTGATGAAATATTTAATAAGTTGATGAAGGGAAGACATAAGTAACTCAAGTAACCTCACAAGTAATTATCAAGAAGATAATTTTGAATTAATATCTAGCCCTCCAAATTCTCAATAGTTCCTAAACCCTAGGAAAATTGTATATCATTTTCTTCGTCAAGGCTAAAGATAACCCCTCCCACTCCTATCTCATCGGGTTTCCTTTCGAAGCAGGATAAAAAAATAATAAGAAATGTACCAAATTATTCTTCCATATATGAAATTCATCTAGTTATAATCTGACCAAGCATTATTTTTGTCCTGATTTTGAAAAACTGAAATTATCAACATAATGCCATAAGTTGGCCCAGATTTAGCCAATCCCACTTAGAAGAAGAAGGTTTTAAAATCTATTTTGGATCAAATACTCTAGTCGAGATCATCTCAAAGGGAATTGATAGTGATTTGGATGTTGAATATGAAGCGTTTTTTTTTTATTCCATGAAGATTTCATGATTTTTGTCTATAAAAATTGACCAACATAGTTACTTTGGTAAAGCCAACCAACATCTCATCACTACCGAGTTCATATTTCTTTGCAACAAAAGTCATTTCTTCCAGGTTTCGAACATTTCCTCCCAACTGTCTAGAATTATTTGAATATAGATGACTTTCATCAAATCCAATTTCAAAACTTCCAAGGAAAAGGGGCATTGTTGAAAGAGGTGCAAAATATCCTCTTCTACATTTTGACAAAGAGCGCATCAAGATGGACCATGAATGTTTATTTTCTTTAAATTTTCAACAGTTAAGACTTTCTCATTGAACCAATTCCCAAGTGAAAAGATTAAACTTAGGCATCCATTAGTATTCCATATTATTCCCCAAATTTTATATGAAGGGTAAGGGATCTTTTGAATAAGTTGATTATAACCATATTTAACCATATAGCTACATGTTTTGCTACTCATCTAGATCCTGTGATCAAGTTTTTTTGTAATTTTATTTTTTATTTTTTATTTTTTTTTATTTTTTTTTCTCCTGAATTTAACTATTCTATTTATAATACAAAAATGTTTTACAAAGAGGCATTAGCCTCAGCGGAGCTTTCCCATAGTAGTGGCATTCTTACACTGCAAAAATGGCTTAAAAAAGTTTACTAGACATCCCAGACATACAAAAACTATCCTGCTGACCCAATCTAAACAAACTGAAACATGTCGCCCATGCAGGGGAAACCGGCCTTGGAACATTAACATATTATCAAAAATCTTAAACGATGAACAAGTAATCATGAAGAGATTAGAAGTGTACCCAGCCAAAAGATTGTGAAGAAAAAAACTGCGAGTTCTGACCAAATTAGGTGTCATGAGAGATTGAGGGGGGTTCTTCAACAACACGACAGCCATAGGCATACAAGTCATCTTCCTCCTCCTGCTTGTTTTCTTTAATGTTGGAGAAGCCTCGCTTGATGTCGCCCGGGTTGTCTTCTTGGCCTATGTCCTGAGTAACACTGCAGCGAGGAGATTTTCTCTTCAAGCCGACACTTTGTGGAGTGTAATGCTTGTCACCAGCGCTTTTCTCCAACCCAGCACCAGTTTTCTCAGCTTCCGAACCGGGGGGCTCCTCCTTGAGCTCAATGGTAATGGTGGCTAAGATTGTAGGCCGGTTCATAGAGTAGGGGAAACGAAGCTGGGCAGTATGGAGATGCACAGGGATGATAATTGGAGAGGCAGAAATATGGGGCAATCCCATTTCAAAATGAGATAGCCCACACCCACGACCACAACCACTTCTGGTGTCAAGATAATGACTGGTGCAGTTATCAGAAGAGGGAGACGAAGAGTCAGTAGTGGAAGTGGAGGGCTGGAGAGTGAGATGACCATGACTGCTGCCTCTCCGGCATCGCATACACTGTCAAAGGCGCGGCATGATTCTCTGAGCAAAGTGACGGGTGCGACCAGTAGAATGACTGGGGACGGAGAGGGCGTTAACGGTGGAGGGAACAGAGATCAGGGGAGGGCTTTCTCGCAGAGCATGGGAATTCACATTGGGCGAACTGAGCCACAGATTGCAGAGGGAGCTCTGCGAAATGTGAAGGCTAGGTGCTAAATCAATGCAACAAACGATGGAGCAGCATCTCCCTGTGCTGGTTCGAGAGCTGGGCTCTGCAGCAACAAGGGAGCAGCTAGAATGCAAGGGAGGCAGAGTAGGAATGAAGCTTCCAGAGAAAGCCATGCTCGTTATGGACGCAAGCTGGTTTGGGCTTCTATGCAGCATTAATGCAGCGATGCAAATGGCGGTGGGCTTATTAATGTGGAACATCGTGTGAGTTTGGGTGGCGGGGTGGTGAATCCACGCGCCAACCCAAAACCTCAACCACGTACTGTTGTAACTAATCACCCGCATCCGAGGAAGTTTTTTTGTAATTACTGGCGCATACCCTTTTAAATATTTAATCAGTAAAGCCCAATACTATCGAATATTGGGAGGAATTTTGTTACAATGCCAACCAATATAACAACCTTGAGAGTCCCACTTAGAAATATAATCCAACCTTCTAAGTACTACTTCCTCCGTCCATTCTACCAATTCCTTAAACTCTTCATTTTCTCTAGTAAAATTAGTTTTTAGGCTACGATCCTTCACAAATTGATACAAGCTCCATTCCATGTTTTCCATCCTAGATTATCAATGATAATAGGAGTTTCTTCCCTAAATAGCCTTCATATCTTCAATCCCTATTCCTACCAATTCTCTTGCTCTGGCCGAAGAAGCCTATTCTTATGAAAATATTTCTAAATAAAGGCTCATTTCCACCATTCATTGGAGTCTAATAAGAGACGCCACACAATTTTTTCCCCTAATACCAAATTCATTAGCTCTAGTTCCTTAATATCTAATCCTCTAAAAGCTTTAGGCAGCTGCAAAATACTCCAATTTACCAAATGGAATATGTATTCATTTTTCTTTCCTCATTTCCATAAAAAATGTATCAACAAACCAATAATTTTATTTATGACATTCTTAGGAGATAACAAATGTGAGCCCAAATAGATTGGGAGAGAAGACAATACATATTTTATTAAGACCACTTTCCCAACTACATTTAGCTATTGTGCTCCCCAGGAGTTTATTACTCTCTTGATATTTTTTAGAACTTCCTCCCATTCTCCTGAGTTAGATGCACCAAGAGAGATGGGAATATCAAATTATTTGAAATTCATCCAATCAGTGATGGCTAGGAAACCAAATATTCTTGTGATTTCAAGGATAATGTATTTTGCACAATTCCATCCATATACTTGACATTTCTTTTTTTTTACCATTCCACTAGGAAAAAATAAATAATAGTCCAATATTTTCTTAAAATGAAAATTTTATGTCCTTATAATACTAGTATAGCCCCCTTATTTTTATAGTTTTTCCCCATAGAAGCCCGCTATTTTTATCGTTGTGCTCTTATATTATTGTTGTTATGTAGGCTCTAATTATATTGTGACCCCTTAGACTCTTATATGTGCCAAGGAGGTCTTTTCATTTGTATCATCCAAGAATTTTTAATTTATGTGATGTAAAGGATTTTCCCCCCTTGAAGAGGCGATTTTTCAAGTTTTTTGTCTCTCTTTTATTTTGTTATGTGATCTAATTGCATAACATTTGGTATCGGAGCTTTGTATTCTAGGGTTTCGCTGCTTCAAATAAGTCATCTTAGAATTTTCACTATAACCTTTTTTATACGAAGCTTTAGAAGCTAAAATTTTGATCACTTAGAGCATAAATCTTGGTGAAATTCATGTAAAAATTTCACATATTGGTTCGCTACATTTTCTGATACATGGTCTGAAGAAGTTAAGGTTTTTTCATGCTTCAGAATTCAGTCTCAAAAAAGCGACCCAGGGAAAATCGTCATAACTTTATATATCAGCATCATATTTGAATTTCATAAAAATAGATTGAAAGTGAACGAGCCTTAGTTTGTTATGTATAATTTTCAAAGCCGAAGGTTGAAACAGAGACACGTGGAATTCCGTACAAGTTCACTCTACTGAACTAGTACATAATCAGACCATCATTGGAGATTGGGGATAATTTTATCTTGAAGAATCCAATTTCGGTCTGACTTGTGGAGTTAGAAATTAGACTCATATGGATACCACACAATGAAATTTCAGACTTTGGAGAGTCAAAATTACAGAGATACAAAAGTTTTAAGATAAAATTCCAAAAAACAAATAAAAAGGTGTGTATATTTTTTTAATTTGCATAACTTTTGTTTGAAAAATCAATTTGAAGTGATTCAAAGGGCATAGTAGAGCATATATATCATTATTTAGTTCTAATGTGCCTTGAAATAAAAAATGGACACACCTAGTAAGCAACCATAAATCTCAAATATGGCGCATGAAGAAGAGGAAGAAACACAACATGATATATCAAAATTACGAGACCAAGTGTAACAAATTTGGCTCTCACAAAGGGTGACCAAAAATGAATTGGAAGCGATGATGAATGTTAAGATGGATGGTTTAAAATGGAACATGGATGGTTTAGAATAAAAAATAAAAATGTAAATATAAGTTTTGAAGGATTGTTTGAAAGCAGAAATGGAAGGTTTGAAGGAAGGTTTGACAAAGTTGCTACAAGAAATGCTTCCTAATGGCGACCAGGTATTTCATGAAACTCATGATGAGAATAAAAAGAATGTGAATTGTTTGGTAATTTAATTGATGTTAAATTACTTCATAAATTATCGACCAGGACTTGTAAACTGATGAAGTGTAAATGCATTGTTTGTGCTAGGATTTCTTATTAGGTGAATAATTTTCAAATTGGATTAGGATGTTTCATGCACATGTTTTTATCTAAGAATTATTAAAAGCAAAAAGATTATCGCTCTTGTAGAAATAAACCACACATGAAAAAATTAAATCTTCACACCAGATAGGAAAAAAAACTGATTTTAGAGGGAAAAAATAAATGAAATCAAATCAATATCTACTTCACACTTGACAGGAAAGGAAACTAATCTTAATAACACAAAAGAAAAAATAAAAAAATTCTCCACACTAGCAAATAAAAATTAAATCTTACTAACAAAAATGGAATTAAATCTTAAGTTTGAAATTAAAATGCCACACTGTAAAAAAAAAATCTCACTGATAAAGCATTGAAAGCATTCTATTCTAATTGCAATATGAAATCAAATTAATTCTACTTTAACATTTACATGTGCACAAGAATCATTTTCGATTTATTTTCTTCATTCCTCACACAACAAATTGATCAAATCTATGAAAAAAATCTTTAATAAACTTTGTTACAAACTCTATCATTGTCATAAGCATTTACTGTAAATCAAAATTGAATTGAAGGGTTAGCTATTATAATCTAATGCTACATAACATAAACTAGAAAATTGAGTTATTAATTACAAACAGAAATAAAATCTTACAGCTCCCAAGGGGCACTCCTATGAGTTGTAAATATGCAACAATCCACAGAGTCTACACATGCATTTTAACACAACGCATAGAGAAATGATAAGTTTGAATTAGTAGCTGCAAAGAGTTTTTCAAAAAAATAATCAATTTTGTCTTCATCATTCTGAGAGGTAGGTTTTATAACCTCCTTCAATAATTGTTTAGAGATTTACGAGCCTATCCTACTCGAAAAAAACTCGAAAAATAACATAAGATAATATGAAATAGTGATTCCTTGTGATTTTCTATCGAAGAAGAAAATTATGATGCAAAATATCAGGTCAATTAATTTCCTCGCTCGCTTGATTCGCCTTAGGCTCCTTTTTCGTTGGGCTGGCTTCGATGTTGACATGCCTTATATGGAATCCTTATTTTATCACTTGACTAGGATAAGATAGGTTATGTCAACCCCCAACCAAGCATAACTATTTCAAACCAAATTTTAAATGGAATTTAGCCCTTCCAGCCTGAGAGGGCTCTCTCAAAATACTTATAAAATTATCTGTGTAAAACTCAAAATTTTAGATGCCTAACTCTGGATTTTCTTTATGTGATTTTTTCAAGTAAAAGAGAGTGTGATGGTTTCCACCATTGGGCATGGAGTCAGTTAAGAAAAAATTCAGTTACAAACAACGTTTTTTCAAGGAATTTGAGGCATTTTGTCTTTAAACTGGTGTGAAATAAACATTTACAGTAAAACACAACAAATTTAAGGAATTTGGAGTAATGTGCAATGAATTCCAAGTAATAAATATGCTATGAACATTGATAACAACATAAAAGAATGATAAGAAAACATAAATCCAAAACTGAATCTCAGGTAGTAAAACAAAGTATGTTGCAAAATTTTTATTAATTGGATAAAATATTTACATAAAGTGGCCTTCTCACATCATCCATCAACCCCTTCATATTCAAAAAGCTACATATTTATAGAGAGAGATCTCCATACAAAATCTGCCATGTGGGCTACATTTGATCAACAGCTAAGAGACCTAATCCTACTTGATTTACAACACATTGAGCCTTTGTAGGGATTTTTCTATTTTAACAGAATTTGAATACAAATAGGAGTCTTTTCATTTATGAGCTCAACAAAATTATGTTGGTGAACCTCATCGAATCCATCCAACTGTTGAATGTGTTGGAGTGTTGATGTGTTGGACGGTTGTGTTTTTGCCACGTGGATGTTGTCTTGGTTGACTTGCTGACATGTCTTCCTAAAAAATAGGAGTCCTTTGAATGATGATTTGGACACTCTTATGACCTGTAGCCCATATAATTTTCTTTTTGTCTAATTCCCAATCAAAACTAATCAAAACTTTATAATGCAGAAAAAATAGAGTTGGACAATTCTATAGAAAAAATTGGTAGCAAATTGCAAAAAACACCTTTCTGCTACCCATCTAACCTTTCCACAAGTTCTGAAGTATTCATTGAGTTTTTTTAGCTAAACCCATGCCATTAGAACTCCCTTAGCTGATATTTTTACTTTATTTTTCCTCCATGAAAGGCTACAGCAATTTCATAGTAAATATTCACCTTAACTATGGGGAGTTGCTACGAAATTGTAAATTTTCGAAAACTAGTGGTTAAATATTGTATAAGAAAAAATTAGGATTTTACCATATTCAAGGAGTGCCATCTACTTCAGAAAAAATCATGAGATTCGTTTTGCAAGTTCAACTTTGATAATTTATATTTGAGTTTCCAATGCTTTGACTTGTCTATGTAGTTTGGTCATGTCTGCCTGTAGCCAATTGTTCCTTTTGTACACATGTTTTATCATTCTATGAAAAGGTATGTTTCTCTTCACCATATTCCTGGATTCTTCTCCAACCCTTTCATAGAAATCTAGCTACTTTGATATATCCTCTTTTAAATCCTCAAACAGTATTTTAGATTCTATCACCTCCTACCTAGCTTATCTTAATTGTTCTTGTAAAAACTCTATTTCACTTTTTTCTTGTATAGGCTCTTTGCCTTTTCTTTTCTTTATTGGCTCTACTCTTTTTGAAGGCACCTCAGGGATATTTTCAGTTGGTTTCATTGATCTTGTAACAGGTTTCCTTCGTTTCAAGACAAAACCTGGTTCCTCTTGTGTAAAATCTAATTTCCTGGCCCTCTTTCTATTCTTTTGAATTTCTGCCTTTGTCACTTGTACAAGTGGAAAATATGGACTTTCTTCAATCTCAATGGCCTCTAGGATATAAAATATATTTCCATTCCCTTTACTTTGTTTTCTAGTTGTTCTCCTTTAAGTTCTTTTGGAAGCCTTCATAATAGGTTCTGCCTCTATTTTCTTCTCTTCCCTATGGGTTACTAATTGAGATTTCGAAGTTTTCCTAGAGGGGGTGGCAGCATCTAATTCATATCCACTCAAAAATTAGAAGGTAAGCCAATATCTATTAAGCCTATTTAGCTGTTCTACAACCAACAATTCGATGAGGCCATGGAAAAAAACAGAGGTATTACTAGCATCAATTTTGGCTCGGACCTTGTCATCCATCTTCCCCAAACTTCTATAAAAAGGAATATCTAGAGGTAAAAAGGAATATCTAGAGGTTTCTTACCTATGAAATACAATAGAAAACTGAAGTGATATTGATAAACCATTTTGAATTTTCCTTCACATGTGAAGTACTTCTTTATGACCATTAGAATCTTAGAAAATTTTTCTTTGAGGCAAGTTCTAGAAATGCCAGCAGTCATGTAAATCCCTTTGTGTTCTTCCTCGAGAAATTCATCACAATTTAGCAGTTGAAACTTTTTTACTTTAAACCACATTTCACTAGTCCTAGGGATCTATATAGCACAACTAATGGTATCAAGGGATACTGGAAAATTTAACAGGCCCACCTTTGATTATGTCCTTGTGAAATTTATGGCAAAGTCTTGGGCAATCTTACCATGGTAACCCTATAACTTCTAGAGAAAATTAAGGCATCCCACACAGTCAAATGATTGAATAAAAGCAAGATCCTCCTCCAATTGCTTCATGTCTACAGGTTCATAGCATACAATTGAGCCTCCTTTATATTGATTTTTATGTGCCATGGTTGCAACACGTAGAGAGTTCTTTGCAAGCTGCAAATGCTCCTAAAGACAAATAGACTTGCTATAACAGCAATAGACTCTTTCCTAAAGACAACAATACCAACTCATATGACAGTAAGAGACCTTACTTGTGACAACAAAACCAAACTAAAGTGAAAAGGAAACGAGGCAAGAATGAAGCTATATGGTGTGAACGTTTTGGGGATAATGGATAAAAGAAAACAACATGTATTTATGACCCAGTGTAACTCTGACCACAACCTTTAAAAAAAATTGTATCTTTACCACATCCGCACAATTCCATAGTGGGATAGGTGTTCGAAGAGACAGATCCGCTATGAAAGTGTCAGGAACTTCCATAGAAAACCCTTGGTTTCCCTAATTGGTGTTGTAAAATCAGCAGGGCAACGTTTGACTCAAATTCTTTTCAATAACTACTTGTGTTGTCTGTCTTCCGCACTTTTGTTCTTCTATTATACGTACGCACTGAATTCTGCTGGAATTTCAACGCTATCTTTGTATATATATTTATGCTATCTCAGATACCACAGCTATCAAATCTAGATACGCTCAGATATCAAATCTAGATACGCTCAGCTATCTCAAATACGCTCACATATTTACGTTGTATGGAAGTTCGACACTATCTTATATATGATGTTCCTGTTGTGATATCTGCACTATCTTGGTATACACTGTCTCTGTGGTATCCGCACTGTATTCGTATATATACTCAATATTTTTTGTGGTAACCGCATTGTCTTCATATAAACTCAGTATTTGTTGTAGTAACCGCACTTCCTTTTAGTGTTAGATCCGTAAATGCTTCCTGCAGTGGTGGCTCAAGCTTATCCGCAATCTGCAAAGGAATCCGCATTTTCTTGTTTTTCTTTGAAGGTGCCCACGTGAGCGTATATATAAAGGTTGTTCCTTTTTATTTAAGTCGACAGGTATATTCCCACAGCCGAGTTCCATTAACTCAATGAGGGTCGACATAGCATGGTTTTTGACAAGTGCAACATATCATCTTAGTTAACCTTTTATCATTTACATAAAAACATAAATATAATTTATTATGAAAAACTAACCCAGTTACCTTTTCAACACTCCCTCTTAACTAGGGAGGTATTCATAATGGTACTTGGTCATTCTCAATCTGAAGAGATCTCATAAGAGGAGTCAGATTTGTAACCCATCTGTTATAGCATCATATCAGCCAGCATTTTCATAGTGCAAGGCCTTTACTAACAGCCCCATCTCTTGAAGAGACAATGGGCTACAATGTTGGTGAGACCAATGACTTATAGACACCATCGTCATTGTCTCTCCAAGGTACATACTCCTCTCGGGTGTTCCCAAAGTATGACCTTATTCAACTATTCTTCTCTTGGGTAGTGTTACACAGCATTTTGTCACCGTCCCTGAAATCCCTCATCCCGCACATTGGAGGATCATTCCCCTGACTTGTGAATAGTTCCATACATTGCAAACACCTTCTTTGCATCCTTCTACATAAGGACATCATTTCTCCTATTGGAAATTTCCTCAAAAAATCACACAAAACCTATGTTTTGGCCTTGGCGTGGATAGCCAGTTCACCCCTTGCGCCAATGTGGAAGATTTGCACTAGAGCCTGCGCCACCTAGCACTCTGTCTCAGTGCAGCCCCAGCGCCAAGCTGTTTTAGGAATGTTTTTTAAAAATTAGAGGCGGAAGTTTACTTCTAACCACCTCAGTGATGAGTCACTGGAAGTGGTTAAGTTAATGAGCCATGGATCTCTCTCTTTAGGCAGTGGTTTCCACCTCCCATGGAACACTCCTTAAAGATAGGCCTCCCTTCCATAATTATAGGGATCCTAACCTCTCCCTCTCCCTCTATATAAACAGGCCTTCTCCTTTTATCAAAGCTAGTTGAACGTATAGCCAAGGAGCTGAACTTGGAGAAGAATACTATAGTTGATTAATCGCTATTGAGAAGGTAGAACCAAGGAGAATTTCGTAGAGAGAGTCCCATTTGAATTCCCGACGAGTCTTTGTGAGATGCGCTCTGCTTGAACCCTGTTGGAGGAGACCACAACGTCGAAACTTGGTTGTAATCTTCCTTTAATTTATTAATATAATCGACTATGGTGATGGTTCCATCGTTGTGTTATGTAATGAAATTGATTTAATCCTCTTCGACTGACTGATAGTTACGGATGTGAATTAGTATGTTGTATATTGTCGTTGTTTCTTGTGTGTGTGCAAGTGTCCGAGCGTGAAAGCGGGCGGATCATGATCTGTCAAACCAGGAGCGAGAAGCGAGCCATTCTTTCTGATGACAACAACAGCATAGGATTTCTGGTAAGTCATCTATCGAATCTTCTTCCATTCATTGACTAGGAATCAATATTATAGCTTGTCTTGTTTGTGGCTAGACCCACTCTAGGGCTAGTGGGATCGCCTCTGTCCGCAGAGGGGATTTACCTCACCAACAAATTGGTGACTCCACTAGGGATTCAGTGCGAGTTTGTCTTTCACCCATTAGGTCTTCTTTCGGTCTTTGCTTGCTTGTTTTTCCTTTTCTGATTATTCTGCTAAGTCTAAGAGCCTTGTTCAGCCCCAGAGGATCAGATCTGACCTCTATTTTTCAAAATTTTCCCTTTTTCCTGAGTGAACTGGCTTGGTGCATTTTATGTTTAGCCAGATGTGCCGATTGGCGCTAGTTGATAGTGTTTCACCCACGCCATTCTCTTTTTGGCACTGATTACAACCAAATAGCCGTGCCAACCCCTGTAGGTGTTAGGGTTTGGTCTGTTTTGAGGATTTTTGGTCAATGATTCTACTTCTGGGTTATTTTAGGTATGCATTGAGTGCTTTGGGATTGTTTTTTATTGTGATTAGCTTCCTTCCTACAGTTTTTTGTCCATTTCCCATCAGCATCGCAACCTTAGGGTTTTTAAGTGCTTTAGTATGTTGAGCCTCCTGTAGGAGTTTGACCCTTTTGTTTCACAGTCAACTTCCTTCCTTGTTTGGTTGCATTCAGCTCCCTTGATCCATGTGAGTGTTTGCATTGGTTGAATGATTCTTGACTCTTTCGTTCAATTTTGCGTCTTGTCACTCCAGGCATAGATCACACTGCTTGTATGGATCTGTTTTGAAATCTTTCTTCAATTCAAGAGATTGTAACATTGGTTTGAGTTTTTTTATGTTTGTCCTAGGTTGATTGAAATTGTTTCACTTCAACTCTCGCATTAACGTTCTCGAGCTAGTGTTTTGGTTTTTTTTTCATGTCATTTAGTGCACTGTTTTCTCTATTACATTGAAAAATAAAAATAAAAATTGTTTGCATTCTTGTTTCCATTGTGAAATTGGAATTCTTTCGCATATTTGGCATTGGACATTCTAGGAAAGATTTCTCATTTCCATTAGCTTGCATCGGATATGGTAGTGGATGTTTCTGTGTGTTCTCATTATTTGCTATCGCTTGAAAACTCCTAACTTTCTCGTAGATAGCTTTTCATCGAATGAAATGGTATATTTTGGCATGTAGCTTGCATTTAGGGATTTTTGAGATCCAACATTTGGTAGGACCTTGGAATTGAAACATAAATACAAGATCAACTTAAAATTTACTCAATTAACCTAAGGCAACATTGAAACCTAACGAAACATCTAGCGGTCTAAGTTAGAGACGTGTTCCGGCGTCTTTAAACCTAGCAGTTGTCGCTCTCCATCTGGCTTTAGACAGCACTAGTACGGACTTGTGCTCTCTGTACCATTGAGTATATAAAGGGAGACCCCTCTAGGTTGCAATCCTCTTATCCGCAGGAAGCTGAGTCTGCTGCCTTGTAACTGTGATACACCGAACACAGCATTTGGGGAGACTACCTGCACGTACGTCAAGTCCTTGGTCATTCTTCTTTCATTTGATCACCAAGGTGTATATGGCAGTTTGTGGAAACCTGGTACACCCTTCTACCTAGACTACCTGAGCAGTCATTTTCGATATTTACTGACTCCATAAATTTGAAAATATTATCTTGCACTTGTCCTTTCACGCTCGCTTAAAACTGAAAGTGACTAGAGTCATCTTTTACCTGTTTCTTGACTATTAAAACATCAAACAGTGAAATTTTGGTTTCAAAGTGGTAAAATAAACTACCTACGATTACACGCCCATTAAAGTTTGATCGCTTGGCCTGTCTTTTTTTGCCTTGGTTTTTATCCAAGAGTCTTCGTTTTTTATCTCTTTTCCTTTTCTAGTGTGCTACGATCACAGTGGCGGAACCATTGGTTTCGTCTAGTGGTAGTCCTTTCTCAGACGATTCATCTGAAACTTCTCAAACCTCTAGGTCTGTCGAGCTTCAGTAGCCTATTCTCCCGTCAGAGTACCCCTTTGGAGAACCAGTTGAGTTCACTTGGTCTCTTTCAAATGCTTGGTTTGGGTTTGGGGTCAGGGAACATTTTCCCCCTCTTACATCGGGATCGCCATTTTTGGCTACTATCATACCTCTTAGTCCCTGTTGTCTTTTACAATATCTCACAACGAATTCAGATATGGACTCGTCTGGTCCTATTGGAAGTGAGGGGATTCTTGTTTCTAATGAAGAATACCAACTTTTTCTGGAAAACATCCCTCAAGAGTCTGCTCAATCTTCACCATCGTTGTCACTTCCAGCCAGATATAGGTCTTTGGGTTAGATTATGGCTGGTATTGCCTCCATGGTAGCATTAACTCCATCAAGGGGTCTGGTCCTTCCATCATTAGGGATGTCACCAACGACACCTATCTTGTCAACACCTTTTGTTACATCTGTCCCAACTAGACCTATTGTCTGCATGGCTGCATCAACACCAGTTGCCACCACTCAGTCATCAGGGGCTTCGCCTTAGGTAGACACTTCAATTTCCATGGCGATTCCTGATGGTGTTTCTTTCGAGGAGCATCGACTGGCTACTCAGCAGCAGAGCTCCCAGACTTACCAGTCCCCTCAGGATTCTGGTGAGCCTTATCTTTCTCATTATGACGCGGTTAGTAACCCCATTTATGCACTTTCGTTTCATTATGATGAGTACGACAACCCTATCTATTTGCCTGCTCTGGAAGTTTATCAGTTCCTTTCTGGTTTTAGACCTACCTTGCCTGTGCAACCTTCTAACCAACAAGGACAACCTTCGATTCAGCAAGGGTATGCTTACGACCCACAAGGACAACCATTTCAAGGACAACCTTCGGTTCAGCAAGGGTATTCTTATGACCCACAAGGACAACCCTTTTAGGGACAACCTTCGGTCCAGCAAGGATTATTTTACGGTCTGCAAGGATAATATTACAATCCATAAGGCCAACCTTTACAAGGTTAGCCTGTGTTCCAACCTGGGCAACCTCAAGGACCTATTGGGCAACTCATATATCAACCAGGGCCTTCATACGGTCCTGGGGGACAATTTTATCCATCTCAAGGACAACTTTTTGTGCAACCACAACAGCCATATCTTCCAATTAGCCCAAATGTTGCACAGCCAGGGCCATCTTATGGTCCTGCTCCAGGTCAACCTATTCATCAGGCACAGCCTGGCCCATCGCAGCCATCGGGCCAACCTACTTCGCAGGGGCAACCTCGTGGCCCTCATCAGTCAGGTCAACCTACTCAACAGGGACAACCTGGATAGACAGTTCACCCTGCTTAGCCACCGCTCTACTCTACACTGCAGTCGATTCAACCTGCGCGTCCGATTTATCCAACTCAATAGGGCCCTACTTATCAATAGCTCGTTCGACCCCAAGGCGCCTATTACCCTCGAGGTCAATATCGACCAGTTTACAATGCGCCTCAAGGTTCTACTTATTACCCTCAACCGCCAGGCTATACTTATATTCCACAACAAAATATTTATGCTGCTCAATCAGGACCCTCATATACTCAGAATCAGTATCCTAGTCCTCAACCTCTGTATCCTGGTCCTCAGCCACCATATCAGTCGAAATATCTGGCTTATACCCCTTATGGTCTGAATCCTTCTGGACGAAACCTATGGGGGCATAGTTACACTCAACCAGGATGGAATGTGGGTATCGGTCCTTATCGAGGACTTGCTATGCTTTTAAACCCTCAATTACCCTTTCTCACCATGTTAGAATTACCGAATGTGTCCAAATTAACGAATGATCCAATCCTTCATAATCCATATTGGCCTCCGGTTCCAACCAAGGTTCCTGGTGCTTGCCCTAATTTTGAGGGCAAGGCTAGAGAATACCCCCAAGCACATGTCATGACATACCATTTATGGTGTTGTTTGAATTCTTGGGTAGATGACTCTATTTGACTCTGTCTTTTCTAGCAAACTCTCACTGGAGATGCTTCTAAGTGGTACATCGAGCTGTCTCGCGATATCTTTCAAGATTTCAACTCTCTTTCTATGGTGTTCCTTAATCATTTCCATTTACTCGTTCGTTATGAAGTTGGGATGCATCTCCTAACATCCTTGAAACAGGACTGGGCTACCCATATCTCGGACCACATTCATGAATGGAGACGTCGTCGTCGTCTGATCAAATTTGAAATTCTTGATCAGCTTCTTACCCATTGGTTCACCACCTCTTTTGTAAATTAGATTGCAAAAGATATAGCCATGGGGGTATGTGTTACTAAGGAACAATCCATTGCTCATGCCCAGTACCTTGATTTAGTGTACTCTCAATTGGGAATTTTGTATGATATCTTGACTGATGCCCTGCGACCTGGGACTTCTAAAGCATTGGCCACCCCATCCGTCGACGGCGTTATTGGTTCCGTGTCTCAGACTTCACGCAAGTCTTCCAACACTAGGAAGCAAAAATCAAATTATTCCAATGATTTTGCTTCTCAGCCTACCTCGGATTCTGGTAAAACCTCGGAGGTCAACGTCATTCAATCCAATCTTGTGGATAAGACATCCAAGGGGAAAAACAAAGGCAAAGGCAAGGCCAAAGTCGATGCCCCAAAACCAAAGTCATCTAAACCTCATGCTGATGATGGTTCACAGCACAAGCCGAAGTATCCTTGTCTAATTTGTGATGAGGAACACTACACTAAGGATTGTCCTAGACGAGCCGAAGTTAGTGAATTTCTAAAAGGCACTAAGGGAACTCCAGCTGTCCTCAAAGAACCTTTTCTGTCTCAACAAACACAGATGGTCGAGCAACATGTGCCATTTGCACCGTTTGGCTCTCAAGTGTTAATGATGAACAGTTCTGCACCTGTTTCCATCGCTACTCGGTCGAAAGATTATACTGGATCACGTCAGGCGGCCGGGAAAGAGATCGCTGATGGTCCTCCTCCACCACCTACCTCTAGTCCTCTTGATATTGAAAGGCCCAGTGTTGAACCCATTGTACGGCCACCTTCTAAAGGTGTTCTCCATAAATCTTCTTACAATCCTAATGCTCATGCTTCTCAGCATTACAGTATTGTTGAGGATTTAGCACAGGTGCCATCTGCGATGTCCGCGTTAGAAGTGCTTCAGAGTTGTACGTCTCAACGGAAAGTGTTATTATCTGCAATCGGTGGGATTGATCTTGCAGATTCTAGCCTTCTCTCTTTCGATTTAGAGAATTTTTTCCACCGACTTCCGCACCAGATTACGCTTGTTATACAAGTCGGCATTAACAGTCTCAACATCCATAGAGCCATTGTGGACGAAGGTGCATTCACTTGTGTCATGTCATCTTCTTGCTGGAAGGCTATTGGCTCTCCAGCCCTAACTTTGTCACCCAATTCCCTTGAGGCATTTGATGGAAGGGAATCGAAACCCTTGCGTGTTCTCGCCAGCTTTTCAATCACGTTACAAGGAAAGACAGTCAATTTTGAAGTCGAAGTAGTTGACGCTAAACTCAATTACAATCTTCTACTCAGTCGCAGTTGGACTCACGCTATGTTGTGCATTCCATCCACCCTCTTTCATCTTCTAAAGTTTCCACATGAGGGAAAAATCATTACTATCGACCAGTTGTCGTTATTTACCTTGTCTTATAAGAACAACGTTCCATACGTGGATCAGATTCCTTCTACCCTCGACAGCATAGGGCCAGGTCTTTTCAAAGACCCCACCCTCATGGGTATCTTTCCCCTTCCACCACCAAATACTATTCAAGTTAAAATGATCTCTCGGTCAGATGACCCATGGATTGTCCCTTTACCTGAACAGGTTGATTCATTTGGGGATTCGATGCCACTTACTCCAATTGAAATCAATTTGTGAGCTTCTAGCTACATCAGATTCTCCCCCTTCTGAAGATGCTCCTTTGGGCATGTCTCTCGACGTTTATTCTCAATCCCCCTGGCTCGGCGATACAGATTCGCCTGATCCTTTGAAAGAAGTGTTTCCATCCGATGAGGCTATCGTGGAAACCATGTCTCTCGAAGACCTTCCGTGGAGCGATGGTCATCATCGTTCCTCAGTTATGCCCTTCCTTAGGGCAATGTCTATCTGTCTTGAGTTTTTTGCCTCTCAAGTTCCTTCTTCACCACTTCAAATGCCTATCTTGACTCACGAAGTCTTCTCTGAAGGTAACTTGAGTAATATCACCCAAACAATGCCTATCGACATTTCCGTGAAACCGGGAATTGTTGAGAACATCCATGTTGGAGTCACTTGTTCTTCCGAAGAAGTCCAAGTGTACACTAGCCTCTTTCGCGAATTCTGTGATGTTTTCACCTGGTCTTACGAAGAGATGCTTGAATCGATCCCAGTATTGTGGTGCACGAGATTCCCACCTACCCTGGTGCGAACCCTGTTCGCCAGCGTCTTCATCTAGTGCAACCTCGGAAAGCTGCTGCCATAAAAGCTGAAGTTGAAAAACTTCTTAAAGCGGGTTTCATTTATCTGATCCCTCTGACAGAGTGGGTTTCTAACATTGTTCCTGTGGATAAGAAGCATGGAACAATTCATGTTTGTGTTGACTATCGCGATATTAATCGGGCTTTCCCTAAGGATAAATCCCACCCCTTTCATCAATCAAATCGTTGACGATTCTGCAGGAGGTGAGATTTTTTCACTTGTGGACGGATTTTCTGGCTATAATTAGATCAATATTCTCTCGTCCGATCAACACAAGATCGATTTTATCTTTCCTTTGGGAACATTCGTGTATAAAAACTCCCTTTCGGCTTGAAGAACACTAGGGCTACGTTCCAGCGCACGATGTCTTATGCATTTCACGATATTCGTCATATTGTTCAACCATACCTGGATGACCTTCTGGCTCATTCAGCTGTGCGAAAAGACCATTCAGACCATCTCCGCCATATATTTCCTCGTTGTAGACGCTACAACATTCAGCTAAATCTGCATAAATGCATCTTCTGCATCGATTCTGGTAGACTTTTAGGGTTTATCATATCCAAAGATGGAATTCGCCTTGATCCGCTTAAGGTTGAGGCTATTGTTAATCTCCCCTATCCATCCTCGTTACACCAGCTCCAGAGTCTACAAGGGAAAGAAAAATTCTTACGACGTTTTATCCTGAACTATGTCGAAGTAGCCAAAGGGTTCACACGACTTTTAAAACAGGACGTCCCTTTTTGTTGGGATGAGATTTCTTAGCAATATTTTGATACGCTTAAGACGTTGCTTGTCAATGCTCCTCTATTATGTCCTCTGAATTATCATCGTGATTTCACCCTCTATCTAGCTGTCGCCTTCTGTACAATCGCCATGGTTTTGGTTCAAGATGATGATGACGATAACGAGCATGTTATTTACTACTTGTCTCGAAACCTTCTCCACCCTGAAACGCGTTATGCACATGTTGAGAAGTTAGCACTGGCTGCAGTCTAGGCTGTCCATCGTTTTCGTCATTATATCCTTTTACGGACGGTAACCGTGATTTTTTATTGTAACCCCATGACCTATATTCTGTCTTAACAGTTGCTGGGGGTCAAGTACTCGAAGTGAATCATTATCCTCCAAGAGTTTGATTTGGAATTCACTACCACCAAATCAAAGAAATCACTCGTTTTCGTTGTCTGATTTGTTCTCTCCCCGTTGACTTTGCCCCTTCTTATTCCAAGGATCATATTCCACTCTTTTCTTGATTAGCACCCTCAATCCATGGTACGGTGATATCATCATGTACCTCCAGACTTCTACTTTTAGGTCTGAGTTGACGAAAGATGCCCGACGCCGCATTCGGCATCAGTCGCAACCTTATCGTATTCTCGAAGATGCCCTCTATTGTTTTGGAGTCGATTTCGTGCTCCGCCAATGTCTGAACCTCGAGGAAGCAGAGAAATTTTTAAATGACTGCCACAGTGGTGCTTGTGGTGGTCACATGTTCGGTTATGCCACCACACAGAAGATCCTTCGTGCTAGATATTTCTGGCCATCCATTTTTACAGACTGCATTGTCGCAGTACGCAAATGCCATGCGTGCCAGATATATCAATGTAAGATGTGTGCACCACCTGTTCCTTTACACACTGTCAATACCGTTGGTCCTTTTTCCAAATGGGCATCGATTTTATGACGTGTAACCCTCACTCGGCCGGGGGGGCATGCCTATATCATTGTCGTCGTCGATTATTTTACAAAATGGGCTGAAGCAACGCCTACACTGGCTACGGACGGTAAGACAACAGCACAATTCATATTCAATCATGTTATTACTCGGTTTGGTGTCCCTCAAGCCATCGTTACCGATCATGGTTCACATTTTCAGGACTATATGATGGCGGAGCTGACGTCTAAGTTGGTCCTGCGTCATGACAGCTCAACGCCATATTACCCTCAATCTAATGGTCAAGTTGAAGCCGTAAAAAAATTCGCGTTACGATGCTTCAACAAAAAATTGGGATCTATAAATCAAATTGGCATCTCATGTTGTTTTCAGCTCTATGGGCTTACCGAACGTCGATTAAAAGTGCAACCGGATTCACCTCGTTTCAGTTGGTGTACGGTCTAGAAGCTACTCCTCCGATTGAGTGTGAAATTACTTCACTCAAATTAGCTATGGAATTACTGCCTAATACTTCACCGGAGGAAGCGTGTCTCCTCTATTTAGATAGATTGGATGAAACTCGTCGCTTAGCTGCTTTGGTCATCAAAGTACAAAAGAAGCGAGTCAAAGCTCACTTTGACCAAACAGTTTCCCCTCGTTCTTTTATCGAAGACGACCTCGTTCTCCTGTACGACCAAGCACATGACAAGCTGGGGGCAAGTAAATTCCAACCCATATGGCATGGGCCCTACATCATCAAACGTGTGTTACAGAATGGGGCTTATGAGCTTATTGATTATGAAATGTATCCCTTGGCACAGCCCAGAAATGGGTTGTATTTGAAAAAATATTATGCTTGAGTCTTTCATGCATAATATGTGTACATAGGTGATTTTTTCATTTTTGTGCATGTTTAGGTTTGATGTGCTTTGTAAGATTTATTCTGCTTATTGGGTCTTGCTGGTTATGCAGATGTCTATTGCCCCTTATGTCAGTTTCGCGGATGGTGCTTCCCGCAGTACCAGGAGCTTGTCTGTGGCAGCCTAGGTAATTTATAATCTTGTTGGTGAGTTGATTAACCTACAAGGTATTTTTCTAGGAAAAACTACAAACAACGTCGCTGAATATAGTGTTTTTGTGGAACTATTAACTGAGGCAGTTAACCTCAGCATACGTGCATTACTTGTAAATCTAGATTCACAGCTTGTTGTTCTTCAACTTAACAGTCATAATTCGGTCCGAAACCCATGCATTTTGACATTGTATTTACTTATTCATTTGCTTGAAATACATTTTTATTTCATTACATATCAACATATACCAAGACGAATGAATACATTAACTGATGCAGTGGCTAACGTTGTATTAGATAGACATTTGCGCAATTTATAAAACATCATCATATGTAAATATAACCATGTAGAAAACAGATGTATATATATATATATATATATATATATATATATATATATATATATATATATATATATATATAGATATATATTGATTGTTTGTAGTGTGTTCATCATAAAAACCCAAAAAATATATATGCATGTTTCAGTTACATCCCGAGACAACATGTCTCTCAAAAATATGTGGAAATAAAAGCCTAGGTGCCTAATCAGCGTGGTGCTCATGATAGCACGTCACCGCCTGTACCAACCACCTCAGCAAGCAGTGGATATGACTTGGCACCCCTACAGTATGCCTCTGGTAGGCCCAAGGAACATCATCTACGCAAGCATAGTCCGATATCACATGAGCGATCCCCTCCAAATTTTGTACTATCTCCTCCTCACCACCCTCACCATGAGGATCGAAATCGCGAGGAGTTAGCCTCGCTATCGGCGACATACCTGCAGGCCTCTCTGGGCCAACATCTACATACATATAATATTAACTGTTAGAACATGCATATATACCAAAAAATCATAAACTCATGAAAATAAAAAATGAGTCTCACCTAGCTCTACGTTCCAATCCTCTCCCTCTGGGAGCGGGAGGTCTGGATCACTGGTGAAGTCTGTACTATAGTAAGGTTAGTCCTCCATCACAATCAGTTGTCGACAGAGCCAATCAAAAAATTCTGGCCTCCAAGACATCTATTGGCCACCCCCTGCTATAGGCATCAGCGCAGCCCATTGGGCCATCCGTGGTTCTCTGGGTGGTGGCATCGGGACAATGACCTCATGATGGTGGAATATCGGTAGTCGTTCCAAGAAGAACGATACCAAAATGGATCCATACCCAAACTGCTTCAGTTTGGTCTTCTTTCTCTTGGTTATTTTATGCTTAATGTTAATAATCATGGCCTCTGCCCAGTTGTAGAGAGTCGGGGTCAGGCAGTCTACGGCAAGAAGCAGTTGTGTCTTTGTGGCCTCATGCGGTACTTGCGATCCTGCAGCCCGTGTGATAGTGTGCAGCACTACTTTACGTGCCAGACCCGGGATGGTTTGGATGTCAACCTTCCCGCTCCCTGTTCCATTGCGTACCCCTCGGCACACTCTGTCGATCACCATCCCCATACTCTCCCTAGAGGGACGGGTACCGGTCAACATAGGTACTGCACCCGTCCGCGACAATCCTATGATAAAATACACATCAGAGACTTCGATTTCAAGTTCCTGATCTCGAAGCACGAAAATTTCTTGGTCTTCATCCCATATGCTTATCAGATACTGAAGCAATTCTGGTTGAGCCCGGAGGCACGGTGTTAGGAAGAATTTCTTTAGCCCACAATCTCTGAGGGCGTCCATGCATCACTCATTCTCCATGGCAAGTTCATCTTCCTCACTATGTTCTCTCTCTTTCCACTCAATCACCATTCTTTCTGCCTTGTACCTGCACATTGCTCATATGAGCATTGTTAGTATACTTAGGCATTGAAATTTTCAAACAATTGACTGCATTTTCCTTAAATTTATGCGGATTTTTGGGTTGCATGGTTGGCGTGATTTTTTTGCAAACAGTCGTGCCAATGGGCATGCCCTCTATGTAAAATAGGGGCGATTGGCACGAGTCCGTGCCCGAAACCTGTGCCAACCGCGATGCCCTAGTTTTGACAAATCCTCTCCTAAAGGAATCAAAATGACAAATACAGGTAATGAAATTTAGCTCAAAAGATGGAAAATGGTGTCGAATCTTACCTGAGACTAACGGAATCAAGATTGGTTCACTGGATCACTCGCAATCGTTGCCACAAGATCACAAAGCAAATGGATCACTGTTGCTCCACAAAGAGGTAAAAGTGAAAAGTAAATATTTTTTACCACTTATGGCATTTTATAACTTTTCATAATCTTAAATTAGGTTTTTAAACATATTTGTCTATTATTTTGGCATATTATTTTCCAGAAATAGGTTTTACACACGTCTTTTGTGCACTGATAGGTTTTCACATGGTTATGATGAAGAAACGAGTTATATTTTATACTTTTTCGAACTCAGTAAAAACATGAAAAATTCACTACTGGAGTCACCTTTCAGCTATTTTCTGACTCCCTAAAACTGAAAAGATTGCTGAGATGCTTGTCGTTTTGAACTCGTTAAATGGCTGTGAAATGATATCTACCCAGTATACGTTTACCCCTTTTTCGGGTTGGGATAGATTATTTATGAAAAAGGAATACCTTAGCCTATCGCGACTAAGAGGTTCTCTCGAATGTTGTTTTCTACTTTTTTGGATCTGAGAGACTATTTACGAAAAGGGCCTTGCTGGAGTTTTCTTTTCCTCTTTCTTTTCAAACTCTCTAAACATGAAAAGATGTCGAGTTCTCCCTTTGTCAGACTCGTTAAAAACTGATGACATCGAAATCCGTCGTTATAATGTTACTCGAGTTCCTCCTTCCTAGGGCTCAGAAAATGTACTAGGTTGGATATGTTCAAAGGAAAAACTTACATCGCAAGCATATTCTATCCCCTTCAAGCTTGTTTAAAAAAAAAATTGGGGTACTTGCGAGAAATGGTGGGGGGAAATGGAACCAGACTTTAGTCAAAAGTATGTCACTCTTGAACATGGCACTTGTCTGCATTCGTGTCGGGTTGGGGACATATCACTTCGTCGTTTGTTTTCCTCCATGGGTTTGGGTAATCTCTTTTGACCTCTCATCTGCTCTTTGCCACATCACCATGACCTCAGATCCCTTGATGTCAAATACTACCAAATCCAGTGTCGTGCCACCAATATGTTCAAGAGAAGTTTTGCCTCTGCAATTTTCAACCTCCCTCTGATTATCTGTTGGTCTTAATTCACAAATCATCATATTCCTCTCTCTCATGTCGATGATGTGGGAAACATCATGGCCCTCCTTTGACCAGGTCACTTCCTGTTGACTTCAGCTCATTTTCCAGGAAGTTGATCCAAAGACTCCCTTCAGGTACCTTGGAGCCTGCATGCCTTAATGGCAGGTTTTTTGCTTCCGTCGCAAGGTTCACATCATTGGCCTTCGATTGGATGATTCTGCGGGTGTTCGAAGCCAGATCACTGTTCACATTCCGCGGATTGTACCTTTTTTACCTTGAGAGCCCTTATCATTATTGGTGTTTTCTCTCACGTCTATTAACAGCTCTCATTATTGGCTGGTAATTAGACGATGTTCCTGCATGTTCGACTTCAACTTGTCTATTCGCATGCTCGGACTTGTACTTTTTTCGGGTCAGGATGGAGCGCAAGACCCTGGGTTTTGTCTGATGAAATCCAGGCTGCGAGTTCTTTGTGGATTACTATGACTTATTACATGACTCTTATTATTGAATGGTTGTGACCATACCTAAGTCTATTTGTTGATCCTTATTAATGGATGGTTGCGTCCATACCTCAGATCTCACTTCTTATGTACTCTATTATGGATAGCTACACCCATGCCACATATCATGTATCAGAGATATCAGTTGTATTTGTACTTGCAGGTTTTCCGACAGCAGTGTTAGGGTCGAACGTGTTCTAATAAATCATTTCACACCTCCCTCTCTCTCGGACCTCATGCTTTAGGGGGCATCTGTTACACAGCATTTTGTCACCATCCCTGCAATCCCTCATCTCGCACATTGGAGGATCATTCTCGTGACTTGTGAACAGTGCCATACTTTGCAAACACCTTCTTTGCATCCTTCTGCATAAGGACATCATTTCTCCTGTTGGACATTTCCTCAAAAAAGCACACAAAACCTATGTTTTGGCCTTGGCGTGGTTAGCCAGTTCACCCCTCGCACCGATGTGGAATATTTTCACTAGAGCCCATGCCACCTGGCGCTTTGTCTCAGTGCAGCTTGGCGTTTTAGTTATGTTTTTTAAAAATTAGAGGCGGAAGTTTCCTTCTAACCACCTCAAGGATGAGTCACTGGAAGTGGTTAAGTTAATGAGCCATGGATCTCTCTCTTTAGGCAGTGGTTTCCACCTCCCATGGAACACTCCTTAAAGATAGGCCAACCTTCTATAATTATAGGGATCCTAACCTCTCCCTCTCCCTCTATATAAACAAGCCTTCTCCCTTTATCAAAGCTAGCTGAACGTATAGCCAAGGAGCTAAACTTGGAGAAGAATAATATAGCTGAGTAATCACTATTGAGAAGCTAGAACCAAGGAGAATTCCATAGAGAGAGTCCCGTCTGAATTCTCAACGAGTCTTTGTGAGATGCGCTTAGCTTGAACTCTGTTGGAGGAGACCGCAACGTCGAAGCTTGGTTGTACTCTTCCTTTCATTTATTAATATACTCGACTATGGTGTTGGTTCCATCATTGTGTTATGTTGTTTATGTAATAAAATTGATTTAGTCCTCTTCAAATGACTGATAGTTACGGATGTGAATTAGTATGTTTTATATTGTCATTGTTTCTTGTGTGTGTGAAGGTTTCCGAGCGTGAAAGCAGGCGGATCGTGATCTATCAAACCAGGAATGAGGAGTGAGCCACTCTTTTCGACGACAACAACAACATAGGATTTCCGGTAAGTCATCTATCAAATCTCTGTCCATTCGTTGACTAGGAATCAATATTATAGCTTGTCTTGTTTGTGGCTAGACCCACTCTAGGGCTAGTGGGATCGCCTCTGTCCACAGAGGGGATTTACCTCACCAACAGGTAGCTAGCCCTCAAATAATATCGGTCCCCGACTAATATTATCTTGAATTCCCTAACACATTCTAAAATATTATCGAATGCCAGATGATTACCCAATCCTCCATTCTGTCTTCCCAAGACTAGAATGATGTGTCTATCTCTCCCTCTCAACCAGGGAGGACCTTATTCCAAAAGGGAATGTACTCATTCCTATACAAGGAATGTACCTAAGCTCATTCTTAGGAATTACCAAGTTTCTTCCAAGTAATAAAATTATCATCAGACTCTCTCTTAACCAGGGACCTCCAGTGGCAATGGTCAAACACCCACATGCTCATGAGGAATTCCTATCCTTGATGTCATGGATTTCAATATTGAGGAATCTCCAACTTTTAGCTTCATAGGGAACATATCATCCATCACTTTCATCCTGAATCATGTCAACTGTTAGAAAGTGATTCATCAGACTTCCTTATTTGGTTCACTATTGTGTCATGTTGCTTTCCTTCGAATCATCTCCCAGGATCATACATCCTTCTCATGATTAGCAGCCCTGCACAAATTCATCCAGATAAACATATACATATGAACTTTTAAAACAAAAGTTACCTTAGTGATGATATTTCACCATGACACCTTCTTGTAGGCATCGACATCCTTCATACAAATTTACACATCTCCTAATGATATGTTTTTCCAAGGGTCTTCTTCTTTACTAGATTTTTGTCAGAGTCTACATATCTTTCCAGGATATTTCCTAGTCACATCTTCTTGGCCTCTGGATGATCACTGCCTCTTGACATGGTTGCATTTCATGATCTCTTCTTCTCTGCACATTCTTAATTCCCAGGAACATAAAACTTTTCTAGTTTCTCGTTCATATACATCTACCTCATATTCCATGAGAACATATTATGTTGATTTCATCTGTCCATGCATTGAGAGATACTCCTTCATAGATCATACTTCTAAGTACAAAATTCCATTACTTGCAACCATATGACATGACTTAAAAACATCTAATGTCAGCATATAAATATATACATACCTCATACTCTTTTTCCCTTGAGTCATCCTGTAGCAATTTCTCAAGAATGAAGAGCTTCATTCTCTTGGCATGCTCCATTAATATCCCAGAAATTTGTTTCCATGATGACCTTTGCTCTTGATGACTGCTTTCCATTATTGATGTTATCAGAGAGGTTTTTCTGGAGCTGATTCACTAAATTCTTCTATCGAGATGCTTCTTAATGTACATAGAGAGACTATCTTAATAATAGTAGAGACTTCTTATTCCCTCTTTCCTTGATCTTCTTTTCTTCAACTTCCTCCTTCTTTCCGGTGATACGAGCTTTCTTTCTGTAATGTCTGAATCCTTTAACTTTCAACAATTTTCCCTCAACTTGTTGTTACATAGCATTTTGTCACCGTCCCTGCAATCCCTCGTCCCACATATTGGAGGATCATTCCCGTGACCTGTGAGTAGTGTCATACTCTGCAAACACCTTCTTTGCATCCTTCTGCATGAGGATATCATTTCTCTTGTTGAAAATTTCCTCAAACAACACACAAAGACCTATGTTTGGGCCTTGGCGCAGGTTTCCAGTTCACCCCTCGTGCCAATATGGAGGATTTGCACTAGAGCCCATGCCACCTGGCGCTCTGTCTCTATGTTGTGCCCACGCCAGCTATTTTAGGAATTTTTTTTAACAAATAGAGGCGGAAGTTTCCTTCTAACCACCTCAGGGATCCCTCTATATAAACAGGCCTTCTCCCTTTATGAAATCTAGCTGAACATATATCTAAGAAGTTGAACTTGGAGAAGAGATACTATAGTTGATTAATTGCTATAGAGAAGGTATAACCAAGGACAATTCCGTAGAGAGAGCCTCGTCTGAATTCCCGACGAGGCTTTTCGAGACGCACACCGCTGGAACCCTGTTGGAGGATACTGCAACGTCGAAGCTTGGTTGTACTCTTCCTTTCTTTCATTAATATACTCAACTATGGTGTTGGTTCCATCATTGTGTTATGTTGATTATCTGATGCAATTGATTTAGTCTTCTTCGACTAATTGATAGTTACGAATGTGAAATAGTATGTTGTATTTTTTCGTTGTTTCTTGTGTGTGTGCAGGTGTCTGAGCGTGAAAGCGAGCGGATCATAATCTGTCAAACCAAGAGCAAGAGGCGGCCAATATTTCGACGACAACAACAGTGTAGGACCTCCGGTAAGTCATCTATCGAATCTCCGTCCATTCATTAACTAGGAATCGATATTATAGCTTGTCTCATTTGTGGCTAGACCCACTCTAGGGCTAGTGGGATCGCCTCTATCCGCTAAGGGGATTTACCTGACCAAAAAATTGGCGACCCCACTAGGGAACAGTGCGAGTTTGTCTTTCATCCATTAGGTCTTCTTCTTGGTCTTTGCTTGCTTAGCTTTCCTTTTTTTATTATTTTTGTTGAGTCTAAGACCCCTGTTCATCCCTAGAGGATCAAATCTGACCTCTGTTTTTCCAAAATTTTCCTTTTACCAGGGTTGACTTGATTGGCGCATTTTCCGGTCTAACAGTCATGCCCAATGGCACTTGTTGCTAGTTCAGCACCCACGCCATCCCCTGTTTGGCGCTGATTATAGCCAAACAATTGCGCCAATTCCTGTAGGTATTAGGGTTTTCCTTGTTTTGGAACTTTTTAGTCAGTGCTTGTGTTTCTGGGTGATTTATTGACATGTTTTGAGTGCCTTGGGATTGTTTGTGATTGTGAACAGCCTCCTTCCTTCAGTTGTTTGTCTGTTTCCTGTCAGCATTAGAGCCTTAGGGTTTGGAGCCCTTTTGTTTCGCAATCAACTTCATTCCTTGTTTGATTGCTTTCAGCTCCCTTGATCCATTTGAGTGATTGCATCAGTTGAATGATTCATGCCTCTTTCGTTCAGTTTTTCTTCTTGTCACTCCGAGCATAGATCACACTGCTTGTACGGGTATGTTTCGAAATCTTTCTTCGATTTGAGAGATTGCAACATTGGTTTGAGTTTGGCTTTGTTTGTTTTGAGTTGATTGAAGTTATTTCGCTTCAACTCTCACATTAACATTCTCGAACTAGTGTGTTGGTTTGTTTTTCATGTCATTTAGTTCACTTTTTGCTCTATTACATTGAAAAAAAAAAAAAAAAATTGCATTCTTGTTTGTATTATGAAATTGAAAGTCTTTCGCATATCTAGCATTGGAAAATTCTAGGAAACATTGTTCATTTTCATTAGCTTGCATCGGACACTGTAGTGGATGTTTCCGCATGTTCTCATTATTTTCTATCGCTTGAAAACTCCTAACTTTCTTGTAGATAGATTTTCATTGAACGAAATGGTATCTTCTGGCATGTAGCTTGCATTTAGGGATTTTTGAGATCCGACATTCGGTAGGACCTTGGAATTGAAACGTAAATACCAGATCAACTTAAAATTTATTCAATTAACCTAAGGCAACATTGAAACTTAATGAAACATTTAGTGTTCTAAGTTAGAGACGTGTTCCGGCACAGTTGTCGCTCGCCGTCTGGCTTCAGACATCACTAGTACGAACTTGTGCTCCCCGTACCATCGAGTATATAAAGGGAGACCCCTCTAGGTTTCAATCCTTTTATCTGTAGGAAGCTGAGTTTGCCACCTCGTAACCGTGATACACCGAACACAGCATTCGGGGAGACTACCTGCATGCACGTCAAGTCCTTGGTCATTTCTTCTTTCATTTGATCACCAAGGTGTATATGGAAGTTCACAAAAACTTGGTACACCCTTCTACCTAGACTACCTGAGCAGTCATTTTCGATCTTTACTGACTCCATAAATTTTAAAATATCATCAAGCACTTGTCCTTTCATGCTCTTTTCAACCTGAAAGTGATAGAGTCACCTTTTGCCTATTTCTTGACTCTTAAAAGATGAAATGGTAGATTTTGGTTTTAGTGTCTTAAAAATTAACTGCCCACGAAATATTCCTATTTAAAGTTAGTTTCCTTAGTGTTTTTTTATCATTGTTTCTAATGACAACCTTCCCGGAGTTTACCAACCAAGGAATCCCCTCTGAAGGGAATCCTGGCCCTTTTCCTGCTTTTGGGAATGTTGGTGCTCCTTACATGGCAACGTTGTCTCTTCCAGGGTTAAATTTTGGTTTTCCTGTATGGTTTTTTTCGACATCGGTGGTCCCTAATGCCCCGATATCTGTTCAACCATCACCTCCACCTGAAAAAAATCATGTTGATTCCAAGGGGGGCCTCTCCCCTTCTTCACCTGTTTCTTTGGCCTCTTCTTCTACTTCGCCTGGTGAAAGTTTGGATTCCAGTAACGAGGTGGCTAAGAAGAATAAGAGGAAAAGGAAGAAGAAGAAGTCAGATAAATGAGAGGATAATGCTCCAGCTATCGTTCCTCAGACACCTTCTCTCGAGAAACCGTCCAACCTTCCACGAAAATTCAAATTCCCTTGCATGTTGTGCAAAGGTGACCACTTTCTTCGAGATTTCCCTGGAATCCCCAAGGTGCTCGAGGCATGGTCCGACGGTCCTCCGTCGTTGCCTTTGGCTTCTGGAAGTCATATTGGTGGCACATCTTTGACTAGTACTGATAAAACTCATAAGAAACAGGGTAAGATTATCAATCCCTGTAAGTTGTGTGAAGGGCATCATCCCATTCCCCTTTGTCCGTATGTGCATGAAGCCAAGAGAGTGTTGGAAAACTCTATTGTTTTTTCACCCTGCCTTCCGGCCAGTTACAAGAAACTTTCTATGAATCCTCTACTAGTTGATTCCACGATCAATCAAGAGTCATCCTTGGTTGATCCCGATCCCCCGGAAATTCAAATTCAAGAATCCGTTCCCGACCAACCATTGGACGTGGAATCGGTCGACTTGATCCCACCTATGGTTCATCAGGTCTTTTCCGTTGAGAGTGGATCTCATTCCCCTCATGTTCTTCTTGTTTCTTCAAATTCTTCGGACTTAGATTCTTCCGTCCCTGTAGTTCAAGAATTCGCTCCTCCTACTCTCGTGATGGAAGTTCCGGAGAGTGTTCCTCTTGCTCCGGTGACACCAAGGGTAAACCATCTCAGTTCAATGGTACCTCCTCCAAGTAGTTTGGTCGCTTCCTTTGATTGGAGTCGATTTGTAGGATACCGCCTTCCATCTTATGTGCCTTTTGAGATAACGGTACAGACCTTTGATCTGATTGTACCCGGCACCATTATAGATGAAGGCGTGTCTGTTAGTATTATGTCTTCCACTACTTGGAAAGCTTTTGGTTCTCCACCGCTTATGCCTGTTACGCAGAATTTGTTGCCTTTTAACAGAGGAACCATTCAACCGTTAGGGATCCTTCCCAAATTGCCTGTTACTTTGGGAAGGAAAACCATTCATATAGACGTGATGGTTGTTCCAGGCCCCTTGGATTTCAATTTGCTCTTGGGGCATGACTATACTTATGTCATGGGGGAAGTTGCCTCTTCCCTTTTTCGTGTGATTTATTTTCCACACAAAGGTCGAATCGTGACCATTGATCAGCTTTCATTCTTTGGTTCTGGCATGACATCTGGTCCACCATCGTCCCTTCCAGGCTTTTATCCACCGGTTGTATCTCCCCCGGCACAGGTTAATTATGTGGCTACCTGTCCTGTGCCCACATTCAGTGATAGTGCCGTTGTGCATCGCGTGCTGGGGGCATTGGGTCCTGATTTCCAAGATGTTGTTCTCCCATTATATGCAAACCTCTTGGAGTCCATGACTTTTTATTCGACATGATAAAAGGTTTTCGGAGTAGATTTCCTTGTCTTGTGTCAAGCTCCTTAAACAATGAAACAAGGTGTCTCGAGGATATTTCGTCTTCTATGTCAACCTCATTTAAAAAATGAAATATCCCTAAGGATAGTTATTTCAATGTGTCAACCTCGTTAAAACAATGAAACATGTTCTCGTTCAATTCGAGTCTTTGTTTAGATCTCATAAAATCCCAGTCGAGTCTTTCTCTGATCTCGCAATTTGAACCTTCACTCCATCTGCCTTTCATATGGACTGAAGCTTGGGGGGCATGTACCTCGAATTGAGTCACCATGTTGGGGGCATACTTACTTTTTCAAGCATAGTTTGTTTCCATTTCAAGCTTGTGTAAAAATGAAACCGGTTTCAAGCATAGTTTATCTTTGTTTCAAGCTTGTGTAAAAAATGAAACCAACTTCAAGCAGAGTTTCCTCATTTCAAGCTTGTGTAAAAATGAAACCATTCCCATTTTACCTCTCGTGATTTCCATTTTATCAGCCTGTTTTTCTATATGAGCGTTGGTTTTTTCATTCCATCGTCACTATCTGCTTGGTTGATCATATGCCCTCACTTGGTTATTTTACCCATTCCTGAGGAACCTCTGCAATGATTGGTCTTGTTAGCCAGCCTCTTAACCTTTACTTGTTCTGAGAAGTTCCACCATTATCGGAAATAGTAGCTACCCTTAATAACACTCGTTCCTCCAGGAGGAGTCATCTTCTAGCTCTTTTCTGACTCTCTAAAACTGAAAAGATTTCCAAGTCGCTTGTCATTTTGACCTCGTTAAATTGGTTGCGAAACGATATCTACCCAGTATATGTTTATCCCTTTTATGGGCTAGGATAGATTATTTACGAAAAAGGAATGCCTTAGCCTATCGCGACTAAGAGGTTCTCTCAGACACAGTTTTCTACCTTATCGGATCTGTGAGACTATTTATGAAAAGAGACTATTGGAGTTTTCTTTTCTGCTTTCTTTTCAAACTCTCTAAACATGAAAAGACGTCGAGTTCTCCATTTTTCAGACTCATTAAAAACAAATGACATCGGACTCCGTCATTATGACGTTACTTGAGTTCCTCCTTCCTTGGGCTCGTAAAATGTACTAGGTTGGATTTTTCTGAAGGAAAAACTTACATCGCAAGCATATGCTATCACCTTCAAGCTTGTTTGTCAAAAATAATTGGGGTACTCGCCAGAAATGGTGGGGAAAAATGGAACCATATTGTAGTCGTGTTGGCAGTACGTCACTCTTGAACATGGCAATTGTCTGCATTCATATCGGGTTGGGGACATCTCATCTCGTTATTTTTTTGCCTCCATGGGTTTGGGTAATCTCTTTTGACCACTCATCTGCTCTTTGCCACGTCGCCATGACCTCAAATCCCTTGATGTCAAATACTGCCAAACCCAGTGTCATGTCGCCGATATGTTCAAGAGAAGTTTTCCTCTGAAGTTTTCAACCTCCCTCTGATTCTCTGTTGGTCTTGATTCAAAAACATCACATTCCTCTGTCTCGTATCGATGATGTGAGAAATATTATGGCCCACCTTCGATTGGGTCACTTCCTGTCGACTTCAGCTCATTATCCGGGAAGCTAATCTAGAGACTCCCTTCAAGTACCTTGGAGCCTGCATGCCTCAATGGCAGGTTCTTCGCATTCGACGTAAGGTCCAAATCATTGGCCTTCGATCGACTGACTCTGCGGGTGTTCGATGTCAGATCACTATTCACATTCCATGGATTGTACCTTTCGTACCTTGAGAGCCATTTTCATTATTGGTGGTTTCTCTCACGTTTGTTAACAGCTTTCATCATTGGCTAGTAATCAGACGATTTTCTTGCATGTTCGACTTCAGCTCACATATTCGCATGCTCGAATTTGTACTTTGTTCGGGTTGAGATGGAGCGCAAGACCCTGGGTTTTTTCTAATGAAATCCAGGCTGCGGGTTCATTGTGGATTACTATGACTTATTACATGGCTCTTCTGCTTGGATGGTTGCGACCATACCTGAGTCTATTTGTTGATCCCTATTGCTGTATGGCTGCGTCCATACCTCGGATCTCACTTTTTATGTACTCTATTATGGATGGCTGCGCCCATACCACATGTCACGTATCAGAAATATCAGTTGTGTTTGTACTTGCAAGTGTTCCAACAGCATTGTTTGGGTCGAACGCGTTCTCATAAAGAATTTCATCCCTCCCTCTCTCTCGGACCTCATTCTTTAGGGGGCATCTGTTACACAGCATTTTGTCACCGTCCCTGCAATCCCTCATCCCGCATATTGGAGGATCATTCCCATGACCTGTGATCAGTGTCATACTCTGCAAACACCTTCTTTGCATCCTTCTGCATGAGGATATCATTTCTCCTGTTGAAAATTTCCTCAAACAACACACAAAAACCTATGTTTGGGCCTTGGTGCAGGTATCCAATTCACCCCTCGTGCAAATATGGAGGATTTACACTAGAGCTTGCACCACCTGGCACTATATCTCTATGTTGTGCCCGCGCCAGCTGTTTTAGGAATTTTTTTTAACAAATAGAGGCGTAAGTTTCCTTCTAACCACCTCAGGGATCCCTCTATATAAACAGGCCTTCTCCCTTTATGAAAGCTATTTGAACTTATAGCCAAGAAGCTAAACTTGGAGAAGATATACTATAGCTGAGTAATTTCTATAGAGAAGGTAGAACCAAGGAGAATTCCATAGAGAGAGCCCCATCCGAATTCCTGATGAGCCTTTGTGAGATGCGCTCTGTTGGAACCCTATTGGATGAGACCGCAACATCAAAGCTTGGTTGTACTCTTCCTTTCTTTCATTAATATACTCGACTATGGTGTTGGTTCCATCATTGTGTTATGTTGATTATCTGATGAAATTGATTTAGTCTTCTTCGACTGACTAATAGTTACGAATGTGAAATAGTATGTTGTATTTCGTCATTGTTTATTGTGTGTGTGCAGGTGTCCGAGCGTGAAAGCGATTGGATCGTAATATGTCAAACCAAGAGCGAGAGGTGGCCACTCTTTCGACGACAACAACAGTGTAGGACCTTGGGTAATTCATCTATCCAATCTTCGTCTATTCGTTAACTAGGAATCAATATTATAGCTTGTCTCGTTTGTGGCTAGACCCACTCTAGGGCTAGTGGGATCGCCTCTATCCACAGAGGGGATTTACCTCACCAACACTTGTCTTCTTCTATATAGCATAGAAGCCACAAGTTGTTGGATGAGATAACTTTCATGGACATTGTTACCTTGCTCATTAGTTAGAGTAGTGATGATTATATTTTAATCATTTCTCCATATCTCACAATTGAGATTTTATGAAGATATTCCTTCAATTGTATGTACATCAAGTTTAAGTGATATGACCTTCTTAAATACATCTTCAAAGTATATTTATTTCAGCTTATCATATATTCCCTTGAGGTCTCCAATCCAACTATATGATGGGATATTTCATATGAATCCTCTTCATATATTACTATTCATAGGAGACCCTTTTCCATGACTTCACTTTCTTTGAGGATTATGTCTATCCTTCTTTTTCATGCAAGAAGTTTTGATGACCCAACCAACTTATGGATCTTCTTGCAAACACGAAGTCATTTTACCAAATTTGATTATAGAATTAAAGATACTTACTTGACAAGTGAAGATGAAATCTTCAGCTTGATCACTTTGTTGGTGGTTGAAGAAGATGTATTGGTGCTTTCTCGGATGATATTCTTCAAGGATAAGGATGAGATCCTTGCTACAATGATAGGTAACTTGCCTTATTGCCTTCAAGATACTTTGACTTCTTTGAATGAATGTAGATTAGAAATGCTTCTCTATACTTTGGGATGCCTAGCCTTGTAGATCTCTTCTAGACTCATAAATGAGATCGTATCATCATTCCATTTTATGATTAGATCTCCTTTATTACTGCACCGAGACAAATGTATACTTTACTTTTCCTTCTTCTTATATTCTTCATTTCTATCATTATTGTCATTGTCTAGTGTCATCCTAGTTACCAAGGGTGTAACATCGGCATTATAATGACAGAGGTAGCAATGAGATCTAAGATTGTAGAAGTACCAAAGTCATGTGACACTTGGTAGCATTCTGTGATATCACTGAACCATACTGCTATACCACTGAGTTATTATGTCCTTGCAAACCAAACTCTTAAAAAGGATATGATTCCATTGGAGCTTGGTCATATATATATTGTCCAGAATACAGTGATATCTTTCTGAGGAGATTGATATTGTCTTCACTGTGATCTGCACTGTTTGTGCCGAGAATATCATTGCCATTCTTTCGATATAAGATATTGTGATTAGCTTGAGACTACATATGGTGATCCGAAATGTGGTCTGTGTCTTTGTTCTGTGATCCCTTCCGAAAAACTCATAGAATCTAAAATCTGTGAATTATTCCAAAAATTCAATTTTATCTTTGTCTTATCCATACAAAACAGAGATCTCACCGAACTTTTATCTACACCTCATCACCGAAATTTCAAAGGAGATTCGAACCTGTGAACTTCTGTGATCAAGTTGCATTAAGATTTTCTAGATCGTGTGTTGTTTTGACCGAGCTCCTTCTAGAGTGCCTCTTAGATGAACTATTGACTGTGATTTAATCCTTAAGTGCCTCTTAGGTTCCCTTGTTTGACTATCGCCTTAGCTCTGATACCATGTTGTAAAATCAACAAGGCAACGTTTGACTCAAATTCTTTTCAATAACTACTTGGGTTATTTGTCTTCTGCACTTTTGTTCTTCTATTATATGTATACATTGAATTCTGCTGGAAGTTTGACGATATATTTGTATATATATTTACGTTGTCTCGAATACCACAGCTATCAAATCTATATACGCTCAGATATCAAATCTAGATATGCTTAGCTGTCTCAAATACACTCACATATTTACGTTGTCTGGAAGTCGACGCTATCTTATATATGTTGTTCCTGCTATGATATCCGCACTATTTTGGTATAAGTTGTCTCTGTGGTATCCGCACTGTATTCGTATATATCCTCAATCTTTTTTGTGGTAACCACATTGTCTTTGTATAAATTCAGTCTCTGTTGTAGTAACCGCACTTCCTTTTAGTGTTTGATCCATAAATGCTTCCTGCAGTGGTGGCTCAAGCTTATCCTCAATCTACAAAGGAATCCATATTTTCCTGTTTTTCTTTGAAGCTGCCCACGTGAGGCTATATATAAAAAATTATTCCTTTTTATTTAAGCCGACAGGTATATTCCAAAATCCAAGTTCCATTAAATCGATGAGGGCCGACATAGCATGGTTTTTACAAGTGAAACATATCGTCTTAGTTAACCTTTTATCATTTACATAAAAACATAAATATAATTTATTATGAAAACCTAACCTAGTTACCTTTTTCAACAATTGGAGTTGCTACGAAATTCTGCAAAACTGTCAAAATTCCAATCATGGCCAAATAAGCCTGAAACACATGGAATATTGGATTTTAACATTTATGATTTACCCCATTTAAACTGATATTGACCCTACATGATGACAATATTACCACATGACACTTTGTACATGAAATTTTATTTTGAGAAAATTTAAAACCCTAGCTAATTTGACCAATTGACTCGAAAACTATTTCTAAGTGTTATCATGGATAACAATGGCTCCAATGGGATGTTGCACCCCTGTGGTGCAACAAAGAACTAGCATACCAGTTGTCTTATTGAAAATTGAAAACTGATGATTTCATCTCCAAGTTCTTATGGCCTTCACTTCGGGCTCAAACCTGTTGAAGAAATCATCTACACATGTAAATAAGAAATGAAAAATGGAATATATAAAATGGTGTTCCTTCCAGCTGACTGAATCAAGAGGAATAATGTTTGAGAAACCTGCCATTGACAGGCCCTCCTTTACATAGTTGACCATCCATCTCTTGCAATGTAAATGTGTTATTTCCATGGTAGGCTGAGATATTATATGGCCCTTTCCATAGGTTCTCAAACTTTCCATGTTTCCCTTTGTATTCAATATTAGCTTCCCACTTCAAAATCACATCTTGAATATTGAAATTCTCTTCATTTGTCTTTCTATCGAAAGCCTTTTTAACTCTATTTTCAAATTGTTAATATTTGTTGTAGACTTCTTCCCTTTTTTTCTACAAAGCAATCAGTTGATTGATCCTCCTTTGAATTGCATTTGGTTCTTCCTCCAATCTTTGCAACAATATCATCATTGGAACTCCAAGAGAGGTAGGAAACACAGCTTCAGTCCCATAAACCAACTCAAAAAGAGAAACCCGTTATGGGTCTTTTGGTACAAATTTTGTTAGCCCATAAATAAAATTTAAGTTTCAAGTGCCATGACCTCTTATTTTCCTGCAAATTCTCTTGATAATTCTAACTAGGCTCTTGTTTGATGATTGGCCAAGCCATTACCTTGAGGGTAATAGGTTGTAGAGTGACCAAGGGTGATATTATACTGGTTACAAAAACTTACCAGCCTCTTTGATTTGAAGGTCTGAGCATTTTCAGTGATGATTTTCAATGGACAACCAAATATAGATAAGATGTTATTTTCTATAAATTTTATGTTTACTGAATTTGTGACTTGTCTTGTAAGAATTGCTTCAATCCACTCTGTAAAATAATCAGTGGCAGTTAGGATCCATCAATTTTTGCTTAAAGATGCAGGATGTATCTCCCCAATAAAATCCAACCCCCACTGCTGGAAAGGAGCTTCCACAAAAATGGGTTTCAAAGGTAATGGGAGCAACTTTCTTTCTCCTTCAAAGATTTGGCATTCATGACAAGCAACAATCTTCTTATACACATCTTTGAACATTGAAGGCCAGTAAATACTGCTCTGAGTATTTTATTCATTGTTTCTTTCCAGTAATGAAGACCCCCACAATCACCCTTATGAAATTATTCAGTCACTTTCTCAGCTTCATCCTCTAGTAGGCAGTTAAGAAGTATTCTGCCTATATCATTCCAATACAAACATCTATTCAAAATACAATACCTCACTGATTTCATCTTGACAAATATGGATTTTGATTTTATTAATTCAGGAGGAGCTCTATGATGTTGCAGAAAAAAAATGACATCTTTATACCAGTCTGACATAGTGAAATTTTCTTCAATAGGGATCATCTCTATATCTGCAATAACATCTGAATTTTATGATATAAAATTAATGTCTAAATAATCAAAATTTGATTGAGTCATAATATTTTCCAGTCCTTGACCTTTCACCGATTTTGTAGGTCTGATCTCCAAATCATATTCCATCAAAGTGGAAATACACTTACTCCTCTTACCATCTGGATCATCGTGGGTTAATATATACTACAACATTAGGTACAAAAGAAAAAATATGTGAATGGATGACATATACCCTGAAATCTTTAAGTGCCTTCACCAAAGCATAAGCTTAATTCTTCATATTGCTATACTTAAATTTAGAATTCCCAATTTTCCTATTGAAAAATGAGATATGTTGTTCATTACCTTGTTGTTTTATCTGTGCCAATACTCCTGCAATGGTATGTTCTGAAGAAAATGTAAAAACTAGAAATTGTTTAAAAAATAAGGGTTTATGAGTACTCGAGATTGAGTAAGAGCCTTCTTGATTTCTCCAAAATAATGTTTAGCCTCTGTTGTCTACTTAATATCAGAATTCTTAAGAATCTTTGTAATATGCTTCACAATTTCTGCAAAGTTAGGAATGAATCTTCTTACAAAGTTCACCTTGCCTAAAAAAGATTGAATTTATTTTATGTTTCTGGGAAGATATATCTTCTGAATAGCATAAAATCTACTTGGATCAATCTTAAGCCCCTCCTTTGATATTATATGACCCAATAATTTTCCCATTTTCAAAGCAAAAACACGTTTGGTAGGGTTTAGAAAAATACCAAATTTTCTGCATTTTTGAAGAATATTTTCCAAGTGCTTGAGGTTTTCTTCTTCTTTCTTTGAGAACACAGTGATGTCATCCAAATATACAACCACAGATCTCTCCTTTTTTTCTACAAAATAAATTTCCATTTCCCTTCGAAAGGTTTCCCCTGCATTCATGAGTCCAAAGGGCATCTTTGCATACATAAATGTTCCCAGAGGCGTCGTAAAAGTTGTCTTCTCTTAGTCATCTGGATGCAATAATATCTGATTATACCCTGAGAAACCATCTAACATTGACATACTTTGTGATTATACTATGTTCTGTAGTTGTGATCCATCTTGGGATGAGGATAGATATATTTTAGTCAGGCTTTATTCAAGTTTCTGAAATTAGTACATATCCTAATCTCCCCATTTTTCTTACAGGTACAGGTACCAAATTAGCCAACCACTTGGAAAACCTCAATGGTACTATGATCTTGGCTTCAAAAAAAAAAATAATCTCTTTTTCAATCAATGGCAGAAGTAATGGATTGATTCTCCTCAGCTTTTGTTTGAAATACTTTTCATTTTCCTTTATTGGTATTGTATATTGAATGATACTAGGATCATATTTTTTCAAATTTGCATAACTCCATGCAAAGACATCTATGTATCTCTTCATCAAATCAACATATCTTTGTTTTACCTTAGAAGAAAGTAATTTTGATAGCTTGACACACTTAGGATTTTCTGCAATACCAAGATTACAAGTTTCAACCTCTTCATCATCTGATTTCATCTTAGGATTCTTGGCTACATCATTTTGGTCAAATAATTTTTCAAGGGAAACCGGTACTTTAGGAATACAATTTTTTTTTAGCTGGATGTCTTATGTACTAGCTTTGGTTTCAGAAAACATATTTTGTTGGACAACTTTAATGGTTTCAAACTCTTCTTTCAACTCCAGAAAATGTTTGGCTTGTTGATCATTTTCAGATACCTGCCATATTTTTATGTTATCAAGAATGGTTGACCTATTTCTGATTTCAATCTCATGTTTCTTGTTGGAATGAAAGGGAATTGTAAATAGACTGGCTGAAACAGCCAAGGAATCTACAATACCATTCTTCTCTTTAGGCCTTATAGTAAAACTGTGTTCTTCAAAAATTCAAGAATCAGATTTTTGTATGCTCTCATTCTAACATCTTTGGTTTGATAGGTGTCATTCACTTGTTTTATGACTAACTCAGAATCACCAAATACTAAAATATTTTGAGCACCTAATTTTTTCAAGACTTCTAAACCTAAAACCAAAGCTTCATACTCTGCCCTATTGTTTGTACAATCAAAATTGAGTTTGTAAGAGAAAAATTTACTTTCATATTTGGGTTGATAATCCAAACGCATTCACAGCCTCCATCTCTTCTAGCAGCACCATCAAAGCTCATGTGCAAAAACCTTCTCTGTCAACTTCTTCAACTTGCTGCCTTTTTTTTGCATGCTTATTTTTTGTTTCTCTAGTGATTTCATTGAAAATTATAGATGATCCTAACTCTTTTTCCACTACATAAACTGGGAAATTTTGAGGTTTCTCTTTGTTGCTGACCATATATGCCATCCTAGACTTGTTGACAATTTGGAGGGCTAGAGATTATTACACATTCTCTTCTTGATAATTACTTGTGAGCTTGCTTGAGCTACTTATTTCTTTCCTTTATTTAGCTTAGTTAGTATTTCATCAAGTCAATTATTCAAATGCATGAGACACACAATTAGGCTCCTAGAGCTAGGGAAAACCTCTCCCTCTTGGAGAGGAAAACCCGCAAATAATTCTCCTTATAGATCTTCAAATGACAAGTACCATGACCATGACTAAGGCCCCTAGCCTAGATATACTTCCAAGATCTTGTCACAACTTCTTCAAACTTAAATATTTTCTTAGTCGCCAATCTGCATTGTTCTGTAGTTAGGAAGGTAAATCTCAGATTTACCCTCCTCACCTTTTAAAGTTTCCTTTATTCTTTTGATCTCTGTTCAGTCTTCTGGAATCCAAATTTGATGTATTTTAAATATCTGTACTTGCTGCATAGAATGACGGCATCACTATCAGACTCTACGTTGAACAACCTTCTCATATATCCACACTGAAACTTCTTAAAATAATCCAGGAACACACTTGATCTCTGAGCTAGCCCGTGCCTGAGATACACACTGAAAATTCATAGTTTCTTCTCCTCTTTTATCTGAAATTCACCTCAGAATTGTTCGCAAGTCTGTATTCATATTTACCTTATATCTTGCACTATATTTTGCCTCAAATATATCATATATATTTCAAGTAAGCTCGGCAAATGTAATCTAGGATTTGTTTTATGTATATAACATCAACATCCTATCTACATTGAGACATTCACAAATGTATCACACACTCTGTTTTACATATATAGCATTAACATCATATCTGTACTGAAACATCCGCAAATTTATCCAAGCTCTATTTTACTTTCCCAGAAATATCTGCACTGAAACATCTTCCTTTTAATACGCAAAACTGTCCTTTATGTCCCCGAAAAACTTGTCTCCAAAATGAGTCGTAGAACAGATACTTATATTGGTTTATTGTTTTGATTTTAGGCCAACCTGTCAGCAGGCTTGAAGGTCGACTTATCAAATAGAATGGAGGCCAACTATAGCATATTAGAATAGCTCCTTTTTCCATTTTTTGAGGGAGGACTGTTTGTAGGCATTTCTCCCATAGATCTTTGGACGAGAGACAAGGCTTATGACAAGATCTGGAGCATATACTGATGACTATATCCTTCATGATAATTTAGTTACATTCTAAGCCTAGAAGACTCAAACCTAATAGACATCAATAAGAAGTATATCTAATAAATAAAACTTTCTCAACAAAAACACATTTTATTATTTTGACTTCTTTTCATAATTACATAGACAACATGAAGACTGAACTAGTTACACTTTTCAACACTCCCTCTTAACTAGGGAGGTATTCATATAGGTACATGGTCACTTTCACACTGAAGAATATCATAAGAAGAATCGGATTGGTAATCGCATCTGTATAGCATCATATGAACTAGCATTGTCCTAGTGCAAGGCCTTGACTAACAACCCCATATCTCAACGAGACAATGGGATACAATGTTGGCGAGACACATGACTAATAGACACCATATTCATTGTCTCTCCAAGGTACATACCCCACCTAGGTGTTCCCAAAGTATGACCTTCTTGGACTATTCTTCTCTTGGGTAGCCAGCCCTCAAATAATATCGATCCATGACTAATACTATCTTGAATGCCCTGTCTCATTCTCAAAGAGTATCGAATGCCAGATGATTACCCAATACTCCATTCTATCTTCCAGGTGAAGACCAGAATGATGTGTCTATCCATTCTCTTCACATGGCCTTCACTATGACTTACGGCTGTTAGTCCTGGTCTAGTACATGACACATGTAATAGATAATCACATACGTCACTCCCTCTTAACACAGGAAGGACATATTTCAAGTTTCTTTCAATCAAGAAACTTACCACCAGGCTCCTCATCAACCAGGGTCCTGCAGCAGCAATATAGCTACTCATGAAGAGTTCCTCCCCTCGATGTCATGGATTTCAATATTGAGGAATCTTCAACTTTTGGCTTCATAGGGAACATATCATCCATCATTTTCAGTCACGAGTCATGTCGACTATCAGAAAGTGATTCATCAACCTTCCTCATCTGTTCCACCGTTATGCGATGCTACTTTCCTTCGAATTATCCATAAGGATCATACATCCTTTCTTATGATTAGCAGCCCTGCAAAAATTCGTGCAGATAAACATATGCATATGAAATTTTAGAATAAAAGTTACCTTAGTGATGGTATTTCACCATGACATCTTCCTGTAGGCATCAGAATCCTTCATACAAATTGACACATCTCCTAATGATATGTTTTGTCAAGGGTATTCTTATTTACTAGAGTTCTGTCAGAGTCTACATATCCTTCTAAGAGATCTCCTAGTCACATATTCTTGGCTTCAGGATGATAATTGCCTCTTGACATGGTTGCATTTCATGATCTCTTCCTTTCTTCACATTCTCCATTCCCAGGAACTTGCAACCTCTCTATTTTCTCGTTCATATACAACCACCTCATATTCCATGAGGACATTTTATGTTGATTTCATATGTTCGTGCACTGAGAGATACTCCTCCATAGATCATACTTCTAAATGCAGAAGTTCATTACCTACAACCATATGACATGAATTCACAACATTCAATGTTAGCATATAAATATATACATACCTCATACCTTTTCCCTTGAGCCATCCTGTAGCAATTTCTCAAGAATGAAGAGCTTCATTCTCGTGGCCTGCTCGCAGAAATATATTTCCATGATGACCCTTGCTCTTAATGACTACTTTCCATTAGTAATGTTATCAGAGGGGTTTTCCCATAGCTGATTCACCAGGAGTTCCTACCATGATTTCATCAGGATGCTACACTGATTCCAACAGAAATCATTTAAAGGAGAATATGATCTCAATTTTAGTGGAGATCCCTTTCTTCTTCTTTCTTATCAGGCTCTTTCCTCATTTCAGAGACATGGGCTTCTTTCCTATTTTGCTTGTCCTTTTCAGATTAAATACAATTTCTATTTTAATGCCCAAGTTCATCATATCCGAGGCATCCTACTTCATCCACATTTCTTCTTTTAATCTGAGGACCAAAAATTACCGAATCTTCCTTTCTTCCTAGACATGGTTACAAAGTCTTGATTCCTTCACATAATCCTGTAACAGTTTTGTCTTTAAATCTTGTTTCCTCTATTTACATAGAGACCCTAAATCGTGGAATGGTGCAACTTCTATCTTCCTGTATATTTTTGAAGTGAAATTTCCCCATTCTTCTCATAAATATTTTAGCACCACTGTAGTCTTCTCCTAGTTCCTGCAATTCATCAGAGAGATTGCTTCTCCTGCAGTACTCACAAATAATAGCTCCGCCAATTTCTAGATTTAGTAGATCAAAGATGATAGATTCTTTAATGGATTCTATAAGAATCCTTTGGGCTCTTATATCTCCCTTCATGAATTTTGCATGACTTCATTGTCCTTTTCTTCTATGCAGGAAAGTTTGAAACCCTAACCAGTTTGTTTCTTTCTTTGCAAAGAAGACATTTAATAAATTTATATGAAGTCATAGATATACTTACTTGAGTAGATGCCTTTATTCTATCAGCTTGATTATTTTGAAGATGGTTGAAGCTTCCTTTGAATGATGTCAAAGCTTTTATATCTCGCTTCCCTTTTGAAGGTGATTGATGAGGATGTTATGCTGCTTCCTTGAGAAATCAAGGATGATAGGTAACTTTCCTTGAAGATTTTGACAGAAACACTTTGAGATGGCAATGAACTACTGGCATATTTAATATGGTACTATAATACTACCTTTAATGCCAAACTATCTTATTTCTTTCACTATGGAAAATTGACCCTTCTTTTAATCAAATCCTTGCTTTGTATACTGTGATCCAATGTTGTTCATTAATACAAAGATCCTAACTCCTATGTAGACTTCCTTCTTTGGTTTTGATTCTTCAATATTTCACCTTGCTTTGATGCCTTCCATGAAATCTAATCCTTGAGTGTCTCTATCCCCTTTCTAGCACCTTAGCTCTGATACCATGTTGACAATTTGGAGGGCTATAAATTATTACAAATTCTCTTCTTGATAATTACTTGTGAGATTTCTTAAGTTACTTATGTCTTTCCTTTCTTTAGCTTAGTTAGTCTTTCATCAAGTCAATTATCCAAATGCATGAGACACAAAATTAAGCTCCTAAAGCCAGGGAAAAACCTCTCCCTCTTGGAGAGGAAAACCCGCAAAGAATTCTCCTTATAGATATTCAAATGACAAGTACCATGACCATGACTAAGACCCCTAACCTAGATATACTTCCAAGGTCTTGTCAAAACTTCTTCAAACTTAATTATTTTCTTAGTCACCAATCTGCACTGTTCTATAGTTAGGAAGGTAAATCTCAGATTTACCTTCCTCACCTTTTAAAGTTTCCTTTCTTCTTCTGATCTCTGTTCAGTCTTCTGGAATCTGAAGTTTATGTATTTTAAATATATGTACTTGCTGCATAGAATTATGGCATCACTATCCGAATCTACGCTGAACAACCTTCTCATATATCTGCACTTTATCTTCTTAAAACAATCCACAAACACACTTGATCTCTAAGCTGGCCCCTGCCTGAGATACGCACTAAAAATTCATACTTTCTTCTCCTCTTGTATCTACAATTCACCTCAGCACTATTCGTAAGTCTATATTCATATTTACCTTATATCTCACACTGTGTTCTGTCTCAAATATATCATATATATTTCAGGTAAGCTCGGCAAATGTAATCCGGGCTTTGTTTTATGTATATAGCATCAACGTCCTATCTTCACTGAGACATTTGCAAATGTATCACAGGCTTTGTTTTACATATATAGCATTAACATCATATCTAAATTGAAACATCCACAAATGTATCCCTCTCCCAGAAATATCCGCACTGAAACATCTTCCTTTTAATCCGCAAAACTGTCCTTTATGTCCCCAAAAAACTTGTCTCCAAAATGAGTCGTAGAACATATACTTATATTGGTTTATTGTTCTGATTTTAGGCCAACCTATCAGCAGGCTTGAAGGCCGACTTATCAAATAGAATGGAGGTCGACTATAGCATATAATAATAGCTCCTTTTTCCAATGTTTGAGGGATGACTATTTGTAGGCATTTCTCCCATAGATTCTTTGGACGAGATACAAGGCTTATGACAAGATCTGGAGCATATACTAATGACTAGATCCTTCATGATACTTTAGTTACATTCTAAGCGTAGAAGACTCAAACCTAATAGACATCAAGAAGAAGTATATCTAATGAATAAAACTTTCTCAACAAAAATACATTTTATTATTTTGACTTCTTCTTTTCATAATTACATAGAAAACATGAAGACCGACCTAGTTACACTTTTCAACAAGACTCTCTATACAATCTCCTTTTCTCACCAAAAACAGGGATAGTGGCATAGGACATGTCCATTTTCAAGGTTCTCTTGATCTTGGCAGCCCATGATCTAGATAATAGCATACCGAATTTTGGTGGAATATCAGCTACAATTATGTCCATCAATGCAATTTTAGAGGGGACCTTAGTTAGACCAACAACCACATCCTTGATAAAACCTATACATTGAACTCTCTTAGAATCAAATGAGAATAAGTCCTTTTATGTTCTATTTATGTCCAAACCCAATCTCTCCATGATGCCCTTTGACATTTAATTGTGATATGCCCCTGAATCTAACATAGCATTGTGTAATGTCATGTCATGAATATTTAAACTCACATAGAAAGGTTACACTTCTTCATTTTTCTCATCTTCCACTCTTGATCCTCAGAATATGGTAGGGTAATATTCTTGCAGATTTAGAGTATCAAAAGGTCCAGATTGAGTGTTAAGCATCTTGACAATTTGACTTCTGTATTATGTAACCTTTATTATTTTACCAAAGGGGACAGCAATTTTAATTTCTAAAATATCATTTTCTAGGTTGAAAATTGGTTGTGCCTCTTCAATTTCTTTCCTAGGAGCCTATTTATTATGTTCAGCAACCTTTGGACCATCTCCTTTCTTAGGTTGATTCTTATTGGCAACTATAGGGACATTCTTATTCCTCAATTTATATTGTTTTTGCATCTCAAAAATGGCATGCTGATAGCCTTTCTTTTATTCTGATTGCTTTTTAGTTTCATCATTATACAGGTCATTAATAAATTCATCATGCTCTTATTTTGGTAATAAAATCCCTGTTGCATCCTCATCCAAACAATTTATAATGTCTTCTTGAATTTTTGGTTGCATTTCTTCTTCATCTACTATATTTTGTTGGAAAGGGGGCCTAACTTGTTGATCAGGTTGATTTCTTTGTTCTCTTGGTCTCTGTTGAATTTGAGGTCTTCTAAAATTTGGATTTCCGATTTGTGTTTTTGGCTGTGCAGCAGGAGGATTGTTTCCAAGTGCTAGTCTATCCATAATAATTTCCATGGTTTTCATCATACTGTCAAATTTTACATCTGAAGATGTAGAGGGTTGGCCTTCCTATTTTACTCTTCATTTTCCAACCTTTGACCTTTTTGTTGCAACCATGTTAACTTCCACCTTAACAACATCATTTTGTATGTTATCCAAAGTGGCATATTCCCTCTCTCTCAGCAAAATGGAAAATTCATAATAAAAAGCTTCAGCATAATGAAATTGGGCAACACCTGGGGGAGGTTTTATATGAGCAGGAATGGAGTTGTAAAAATTTTTGAACCTTTTTGAAAATTCTTGCACTAACTCATTACTTTTTTTCTTCAAATTATTGTATTCAGTTAATGCCTAACATGATTCACCTTACTTCCCCATTTCCTTAATAACTTGTCTTCTAATTGATCCTAATTCTATATACTTTGTAGGGTTAAGGCTTTAAACCATTTTCTGACTTCACCAATGAAAATTTGTACAAATAATCTCATTCTAACATATTTATCATCCACCTACTCTAGATCGATAAAATTATTGAATTGGTCAACATGTTGTTCTGCAGTGATTCCCTCCTCACCTCCAAAGGTTTTTATTCTAGTAGAATATCCTTGTGGAAGATCATCAAGTAGAGAATGCAATAAAAGAGGGGAATATATAGGCCTATAGGAGGAGGAGGAGGAGGAGGAATTACTTCCATTGTAGCAGTCACAACGGTAGATGTACTAGCATAAACTATAGTAGGGGAGGTAGTTATCAAACTAGTGGGAGTATTGTAAAAGCAGATGTAATGTCAAGAAACTAAGTTACAAGAACCTTCAACTCAGAAATAAAATAAATCCACTCAGGTAAAGGGATACCAACTCTTATTTTCAACATGTATTCAAAAGGATCAAGTTCTTTTAGTTTTTCTAGAGACTTGTGTTCAAATGACAATTCAGATGTAACGATTTCCAAAAACCCTTCTTTATCTTCTTTGGAAACAACAGATGTAGTTTTTATCCCTAATATTTGTAGATCTACGAAAATTTCTATTAATTCATTTTTTGATTTAGATCTAAATAGTGTTTGCTAAAAAAATTCATCACACTCTATGTCTTCAATATTTTGAACACCTTCAGAGGGTAAAGATGAAGCTCTTAAGAGATATGGAGTACTCGATTTTGATGAGCTACCATTTCCTCTGAGAATTTTCTCTAGATCATCTACAATCTCTAATGGATTAGGATCTAGATTTATCCTCGTGTTAATATTCATGGAAGTCACCTTTAAGCTAAAGATTCCAGTGGAGTCATTAAGGTAGAAGTACAGCCTCGAAATGTATGATCTCCTACTACCTTCAAGAGCTCATCTACTTTGAAAAGAAACACCCATGATAATATAACTTCAAACTCCCAGAAGAGGTACCAAAAACATGATAACACTTATCATCGATCTGGATCATGGAGATAGGTAGATATCGTTATGACGGTTGTTAGCTACCTATCCATACATTTCGTTCCTCAACTAGAGTTTCAAAACCTATATAACCTTCGAGTAAGCTGCAGAATCAATCATTAGCTGCAGAATTGATCCAATTCAGTAGCTTATGCAAATATTAAGTCAAATAATAAATAACAATGAAACTACGAAATAAAATATAATTAAGTACTTTATTTTTCCAACAACCTTGTAAATTGATACTCAATTAGAATTATTAAGGTCAAAAAGAAGGAGAATGGAGTGTAAGAAGGTTGTCAAAAAGGGAAACTTGTGGTCTTCGACGTGAATCATGATTTTAGAGACTCTAACATTGGGTTTAAGACCAATCACATTCCAAATATCGATATGAGGAAGTCTGATGGCAAGTATTTGGTAACATGGATACTACAGATGGAGAAATTATTTGATCTACATGATGTGTTGCACACACAAAAGGTGCGCATTGCATCTTTATATTTATAACAAAATCAGTTTGTGTGGTATAGATGGCTTTGTTCTCGTAAATCAATTATCACTTGGTTAGTTTTTACGGAAAATTGGTAGCACATTATGAGGATACAAAGAGAAATACCTTCTTTATCCAATTGATAAATCTCAAACAAAAGGGTTCAATTGCAGAGCACATTGTGGACTTCCACAGATTGAATATCAAGGTAAATTATATTCCATAGGAGCATAGGATTGATGTCTTCATAGGGACTTTAGAGGATAACATCCAACATGAGGTTCACCGTTTGGGAACTTGATTCATTGGAGAAGACAATCAAGGTGGAAAGAAAATAATAAAGAAAAATTATGGAAACAAGGAATTCTACCACTCACAACTAATAATATGGAAGTGTTTCTCCTGCTATCCTACAATAACCTACAAATTTTACACCACAACAGCTGGAGTAAAAAAGATAAAAAGGGCTTTGTTACAACTATGATAGAAAATACACTAAGGGTCATACGTGTGTTGAGAAGAAATTATTTTACATGGATTGTGAAGAGGAGGAATGAATGAACAAGAAACATCAAAAGAATAAGATATGCACCAAGAATTGACCCCAGAGAAAGAAGAAGTGAATCTGGCCATATTTTGTAATGCATTGGTAGGAATTACCTCTCCTCAAACTCTCAAGATAGAAGGATATATCAAGAAAAAAAGGTAATAGTGTCGATTGATTTAGGTAGTACCCATATTTTATTCATTGTAAGATGGAAAAATAATTGAATTTCTTTCTATATCCAACACGAGAGTGTCAAGTGATGGTTGCAAATGGAGGAACTATAAATTGCTCAATGAAGTGCCATAATATCAATCTAACTATGGGGGGATATGTATTGAATAGTCTAATGCTTTCCATTCCAATGGGTGGTGTTGATGTTGTATTAGGAGTCTAGTGGTTACAATATTTAGGGACGATATATTTTAATTTTCTTGAAATTTTTTCTAGGAAGGAAAGGAAATTGAATTAAGGGGCACTACAGGGAAATCAGAGAAGATAATAAGCTCTAATGGCATGACAAATCTTTTGAAGAAATAACAACGAGGCATAATTGCACAATTATGCTCACTAGATGTTCAAACATCATAATCACTTATTTCTCCAGATCTCCTAAGAATCTTAGACAATCATTCCAAGGTATTTGAGACTCCAAAATGCCTCCCACCTATTCACAATCATGATCATATGCTATTCACTTATTTCCAGGAAGCATTCCTCCAAACATCATACCTTACAAATATCCTTATGCCCAAAAGAGTTAAATTAAATGTATGGTTGCAGAAATGCTAGAGGCATGTATAATTCAACCTAGACAAAGTTCTTTCTATACTCTAGTAGTATTGGTACATAAGAAGGATGGATCATGGTGTATGTGTCTGGATTATAGGGAGCTCAACAATCTCACTATTAAAGATAAATTTCCCATTCTTTTCATTGATGAATTGTTGTATGAATTACATGGAGAAATTTACTTCACTGAGTTGGATCTTCGTTCAGGATATCATCAAGTTAGAATGAAGACTGAAGACATTCTAAAAACAAACTTCAAAACTAGTGAAGGTCATTATGAATTTTTGTTCATGCCTTTTGGCCTTACTAATGCACCTTCCACATTTCAAGGTTTGATGAATTCCATTTTCAAACCCTTAGAAATTTTTTGTTAGTATTTTTTGATGATATACTAATCTACAACAAATCTTGGAAGGATTATGTTCAACATGTTGATAGGGTGCTCAAACTATTGGAGGAGAAACAAGTGTATGAAAAAACCTCCAAATTTTTCTTTGCATTACAGGAGGTGGAATATTTGGGTCATATTGTATCTAATGAGGGTATTAAGGTAAATCCTAACAAAATTAAAGTCATCAAGGAATGGAAAATCCCCACAACCCTAAAGCATCTTCAAGGATTTCTCAAGTTGGCGGGGTATTATCATAATTTTGTTAATAATTATATAGAAATAGCAGCACCTCTATTAACATTACTGAATAAAGATGCATTTTTTTGGACTCCAGAAGCAACTAAGTCCCTTTAACATCTTAAAGAGGAAATGTTCCAAGCTCTGGTTTTGGCTACTCTAGACTTCACAAACGCCTTTATGGTGGAATGTGATGCCTCAGGAAATGGAATTGGTATGGTTTTAATGCAATAAGGAAGACCCATTTCTTTTGAAAATCTTCCAATTAAGGTAAAGTATTTACACAAACCTATTTATGAGAAGGAAATTTTGGCAATACAACATGCCCTGAACCAATGGCGCTCTTACCTAATGGGAAGACACTTCAAGGTAAAAATAGATCATGATAGTCTTAAATAATTTTTGGAACATATATTATCCTCAGAAGAGCAGCAAAAACTGGTCACTAAGATGTTGGGTTATGACTTTGAAATCATCTACAAAAAAGGGAATAAAAATGTTGTTGCATATGCATTCTCAAAAAGGGATGATGATGTGGAATCATTGCTCTATGTTATTTCTAATATACAAATTTTCTAGATAACTGAAGCAATGGAAGAATGAAGAAGAGGTGTGGACACTCAGTTAAAAGTTGCAGCAAGATCCCAGTACATCTGATACTTTTATCTAGAAAAATGACTCATTTTGGTACAAATATCACTTATATCTATGTAAGAATTCCGAACTCAAACAAAATATTATTTTGGAATTGCACACCTCTCCTTTACGAGGGCACTCAGGATTTTTAAAAATTTACCACAGGGTCAAGAAGGATTTTTTTTGGGATGGAATTAAATCCGATATTCAGAAATTTGTGGCAGAATTTTTGGTTTGCCAACAAAATAAATTTGAGAAAATTAGGACCTCGGGTCTGTTATAACTTGTAGCCATTCCAAGTCAGCATTGGGAGGAGGTCTCAATGGATTCTATCATAGGTTTACCCAAGTTCGAATGAAAGAGTGTCATCGTGGTGGTATTTGATATACTTACCAAGTATGCACACTTTTGTGCAGTATCTCATCCTTTTAAAGCCAATACAATTGATATTTCATATGGAAACAATTCAAAAGCTACATGGAAACCCAAATATTATTTTAAGTGACAGAAATCTCATTTTCACTGGAAATTTTTGGACGGAATTATTTTCTTATCTTGGTACTCAATTAACTCATAGTTCATCTTATCATCCTCAATCTGACAAGAAAACTAAGATAGTGAACAAATGTTTGGAAGGATATCTTTGTTGCTTTTTTTCTAATAAAGAAACACAATGGGTCAAGTGTTTAGCTTTGGTTGAATGGTGGCATAACACGTCATTCCATACTATAGCGAATATGGCCCCATTTATGGCACTTTATGGATATCATCCACCGTCCATCACATTATATTTGAGAAAATTCTAAGGTTCAAGCAATCGAAGATCACATCAATCATCAACAACAAGTTCTCCAACTCTTAAAGGATAACCTCACTTTGGCATAGAATGGAATGAAACAATAGGAATATCAACATCGCAGTGAAAGAATTTTTGACGTAGACGACTGGATATATTTACGGCCACAACCATACAAACAAATGTCCCTCGAGTAAGCTAAGAAGGATAATAAATTATCACCCAAGTACTACGTTCCTTACAAGGTGTTGCAAAATATTGGTATTATGGAATACAAATTGGAGCTACTTTCGTCTTCTTGAGTACACCCAGTTTTCCATGTTGCGTGCTTAAAGAATTTTATCGGTGACAAGTTCCCAATTCAAACAATATTGAAAAAACTTGATGAGGAAGGAAAAATAATCTTGGAATCTGAAGCAGTCACAGAAATAAGAACCCAACAACTACGTAATTGATCAATTTCAGAGTATCTAATTAAGTGAAACAACTTACCCGTTGAAGATTCCATATGGGAGGATGATAATTTTATACAAAAACATCTAGAACTACTCAAGAATTGAGGACAATACTTTTTTTAAAGGAGAGGGCCATGTTAGGTCCCTATAATACTAGGATAACCCACTTATTGTTATCATTGTGCCCATATAGCCCCCATATAGTTATTTTCATGCCCCATAGAAGCCCACTATTGTTACTATTGTGCCCTTACATTATTATTGTTATGTAGGATCTAATTATATTGTGAAACCTTATACTCCTATATATTTGATCAGGTGCTCAAAATTATGCTCAAAAATTAAAGTTGTCAGAGTGGTGTGGAACCTGAATGGTTGCATAGATATCGTCATTTTGAATATGGTGTAACTCGTTTCGCGGAAAATTGACACCACATGCTCCCAGAAACGTCTTTGTCTGTTTCCCAAAACAAGTAATTTTTAAAAAAATGATAGCTGACAGGGAAAAAACTTGGGCCAGTGGCAAGTTGCCATGTGGCATTTTTTGGTTGGTCAAAAGGTAATTTTTTTAGGCCTTTTATGCCTTGCCACTTGTCGAGTTTCTATTGGTTGTTGGTTTGGTTTAATTTGGTTGGTTGGGAGGATGGCCAACCACATGTTGCAACGTGGCCCAACTGGAGGCCACCACATGGCAGCACGAGAGGCCAACAAAATTATTGTTAAGGTCAAGCAGACCGAGCAGGCATCAAACACCAGACCTCTGCCCAACTAACAACATTGAATCCCAATACACCACGGTGCTCCTTGTTAAATATGATGGCTAAAACTATATAAAAGTGTTTAATATGGAGGAGTTGGATGGAAGGGGGCTAGGCCTTAGCCCCAGCCCCCCATATTGCATATTCCATACGACCTTTTTCGGAGACCATAGGCGCAGAAGAACCACCACCTAGATGGTCACCCTTAGCTTCCCACCGTAACATGTGACCTCACTTGCTCACATTATAGTTAATAATTCAGGTTTAAGACGTCATTAGGAAATTTAACGATTAGAAAATTTCACTCGGAATTTCATAAAATTGTCACTCTCTTAGCCGAAAATAAGGTGAAATTGTAGGACCGGTGTGGTGCGGTTAGCAGGAAAACTAAGGAGGCTCATAACTTCTTCATTTTTTGACCAATTTCGGATCAGAAAGAGGCTACACATGCATTTTTTGGTATTCTAAAGCTGATGGAACAGGTTTTGAAATCATTTGAGCATTTTAAATGTATGTAATCACCATTTTTATCATAATGAAAGAGGGCCAAGCCATTTGAAGCTAAACCAAGGAGACATAGCCTAGGAGCGGTGAACTCCTTCATCATTTGTTGTATTGTAATTATTATTATGGTGCAGTTGTTTATTGTTTCTGTACATTTTAGAGTTTATTTACATGCTTTATGTGTTAAAAATTAACATAAAATCTCTCAAAAACTCAATTTAATCACTTGCAATTTACAAACCCTCAAGCACAATTTCATTAATATCTCATACAGATCAAGTTTGGTATCAGAGCTTTGGTTTTCTTTGCTATTGGAGGATTTAATTTCTTGCAAGTGTATGTGATTCTTACAAGGTTTAAGCTCAAGAGAGGATAAGTAAATCTTGTGGTTGCAAGTCCTCAAGTTAGGTCAAGGACAAGGAGAGCAAGTTTGCCACAATCTCCACCACAAATTCTTCCTCAAATTGTAGTTGAAGCTTCAGCAAGTATGTCACATGAAGGAGAGCTTGAAAATATGTCAGAGGATGAAAAATCCTTCAAGAAATCATTCTTTGATATGACAATAATTGTGAAAGTTCTCTATGAGGAGAGAAGCACAAGGATGCAAGGTGAGAGCTCCAATATTCCAAAGGGAGAAAATCCTTCAAAAGGAGAATAAGGAGATGGAGAAAAGCCTCCAAAAGGTAAAGAGAATGGTGATAAACCACCTTTAGCACCACCATTCTCTTCACCACCACCCTCACCACCATCTTCACCATCACCTTCTTCGACAACAACCCCTTCACAAACCCCTCCACAATCTCCAAAAATTCATGGTAAAACCCAATTTTTAAAGCTTGACATTAAGTTTGCTTTTCATATGTATGATGGAGAGGTAGATGTTAAAATATTAGACAATTGGGTATGTCATCTTGAAGTGTATTTCAGGATACAAAGAATCAAGGTGATGACTCTAAGATTCAACTTGCTTCACTAAGATTGGAAAGTGCAGCTCTTATTTGGTGGGAAGCCAAAACTCAAGAGGACATGAAGAAACATGGTAAGGTCTTAACCTCCTTGAATTATTTCGTTGCTACCTTAAGGAGACAATTTTATCCATTAGCATACATTCAAAATTCTATAATGGATTGGAAAAACTTTAGGCAAGGTAAAGGGAAAAGTGTGCAAAACTATACTCAAGAGTTTAGGAGAAGAGCACTAATTTTGGGTGTAGATTTGACATCACAAGAAAATTTTCTAAAGTACATTGGAGTTTTTCATAGTTACCTAATACATATTATTCTCATGTTTAATCCTTCAAATATAGATGAATTATGTGTACAGACCACACATCTAGAGGCAAGAGGGAAACATGTTTTAGATGAGACAAGTGAGGATACCTTTGAGTATAAAGAGAAAGGAAAGGGTAAGTTCAAGGGTAAAGTTAAGAATAATGAATCCATCAAGTTGGAGAAGGAAAAATTCACATGCAAACATTGTTCTAAATATGGGCATGATGAAGATCATTGTTGGAAACTTCATCCATAGATGAGACCGAACAAGCTTAAAACAAGGAGAAGGAGAGGGCAGTTGCAACAATAACACATTATTTAGGTTCTGATTCTGGAGATGAAACAAAGATCATCACAATGGGTTTGAAAGGTAAGGACATTCCAAGTACTAGTTCTTCAAGTTGTCTAATTATTACTCAAGATGATGGAACACGAATTGAACTTTTCCATGTTAGAGATATTTCAAAGCATACCAAGATTGACACCCTATTTAATAGTGGTTCACAAGCAAACCTTATTTCAGAAGACTTAGTCAAGAAATTGAATTTATAAACCATTCCTCATCCAAGGCCTTATCCTTTAGGTTGGATATGTAAGAATGCAAATTTTCAGCTGACGAGGAAGTGCATACTTAGATTTTCAATTACTGCAAACTTTCTGATGAATTTGAACTTGATGTTGTTCCACTTGATATTTCTGGTATCGTTTTGGGTAGCCCATATCTTTATGATAGGAGAGAAATATTTCATCTCCATGAGAACAAGTATCACTTGTTCAAGAATGGGATTGAGTATATTGTTAGAGTGCATGGTAAGAAGGACAGTTTGTCTCTTATGCATGTTGGACAAATGAAGAGAATTGTGAATGCTAGTCAAAAATTTTCTTTCAATGTTAATGTTCAAGCATGAAGATGTTGTGAATGAGTCCTTTCAAGGTGATGCATCAAATGAAAAATATGATTTCATTAAGTTGGCTAATGGTTTTGATAAGATGTTTCAGGAGTATAACTTTTTGCCTTTCAAAAGAGGTCAACAAGATGTCGTAAATTTGCAGAAGCATGCATCATTTTTTAGCAGTGATGTCAACACGATGCCAATGCAAGAGAGTGCAAAGATAAAAAAGAAAGCGCCAAAAAAAATTGACAAAGAGGGAATTTGGTTCAAAAGTTATTCTTGTGGGTTTCACAAAGTGTTGTATTTGAAATGGGATGTTGCATGGCGATGGCGATCACACTTGGTCAAGAGTCAAACCAAGTACAAGGAAAAACAAGCTCCATCATGTCGAAAGTGTTCGAGGTGAGAAGAATTTCAAGTTGTTTAAGTTTCCTTTGATTGACGACCAAGGAGGGAACATGTTTGTTTCTTCAATGACAGTTTTTTTTTCTACAAATTCTGGGAAATTGCAGCAAGATTGTTTCTACAGCAGCAAGACAGGGTCTCCAAAATCAAGGAAAAAGATTAGTTTTATGAAAATCTCAAATTGTTGAATTCAGGAAAATTCCAGTGGACCGAGACTGGAAGGATGAGGGGGTTGTACCCTCATCCACATGTTTAGTAATGAAAGAGCCTTTGGGGTCCAAAATATTCTAGTGGGTAGGTATGATCAGGTGCTCAAAATTATACTCAAAATGTTGGGTGTGGAGCCTAATTATCTTCTTTTTTTAGATGTATCGTCGAGTTGGACCCCTTTTCTTAACAGGGCGGCAACGCTGCCTGTCATTTGATCGCCGTCAGGGGGTTCCAGGGGGGACGACGACGACCTTTTGGAGCCCCCCCCCTGGAGGGGGGTTTCGGGGACAGCACCCCCGAAGCTAAAAACAGATGTAAAATTGCCTTGTAAAATATTATAATTCCATAGTCAATCTGGGTCGTTCATTAGGCACATGATCTGACGGTATAAGTTATGTTTAATTTAGGGTTTTTTTTCCCTAGAAGGAAACCCCTCTGTTGTATGAGGGAATTGTATTGTGTCTGTGAATGGTGCGTATACTTTGAGCGAGAATTAGCAAGGGGGACTATATGAGACAGTAAAGGATATTACATTGGATCATTTGTAGGTTGTGTCTCTTCATTTTGTTGGATAAGAGAAAGGAAGGATTGGTTGTTTCCATGGAAGTAGCCCAAGTTGGGTGAACCACATATATTTGTGTCTCTCTTGTTTTATATATTTTTATGCATTTGTGTTTCTGCATATTTTATAATTTTCTAACACAAAAATGAAAGTTGTTGAAATGGTGTGGAACCTGAATGACTGTGTAGATCTCGTTGTTCTGAATCTGGCACAACTCGTTTCACAGAAAACCGAAATCGTATGCTCCTAGAAACGTATTTTTTTTGTTTCCCAAAAAACACAAATTTTTTTAAAAATGACAGTTGATAGGGAAAAAATTTGGGCCAGTGGCAGGCTGCCACATGGCCTCTTCTAGTTGGTCTAAAGGTAATTTTTTTTAGCTCTGTCAAGCCTCACCACTTGTCGAGTTTCTTTGGTTGTTGGTTTAGTTGAATTTGGTTGGTTGAGAGGATGGCCAACCACATGATGCCACGTAGCTCAACCGGAGGCCACCACGTGGCAACACGGGAGGCCACCAAAATTATTGTTAAGGTCGAGCGGACCGGGCGAGGGTCAAACACTAGACATCCGCCCAACTAACAACATTGCATGCCAATACACCATGGTGCTCCTTATTAAATATGATGTCGAAAACTATATAGAAGTGTTTTATATGGCAGAGTTGGGGGGAAGGGGGCCAGAGCTTAGCCCCGGTCCCCCATATTGTATACGTCATACAACCTTTGTCGGACACCACAGGTGCAGTGAAACCATTGCCTAGACTGCCTCCCTTAGCCACCCACCGTAACATGTGACCTCACGTTCCCCTAATCACCGACGGTTAGAGTTAACCACCCATGTTTTTTTATATTAAAAAAAGAAAATAACCGGCAGCATTGTGGTTAATAATTCAGGTTTAAGGCATCATTAGGAAAATTAACGGTCTGACAATTCCACTCGGAATTCCGGAAAATTGTCACTGTATTAGCTGAAAATAGGGCGAAATTGAAGGACTGGTCTAGATTTTGGGGAAATTGTGGTGTGGTCAACAGGAAAACTAGGGAGGCTCATAACTTCTTCATTTTTTGACCAATTTCGATTCAGAAAGAGGTTAGACAGACATTTTTGGGTATTCTTAAGCTTATGGAAGAGGTTTTGAAGCCATTTGAGCATTGTAAATGTATGTAATCACCATTTTGAGCATAATGAAATAGGTCCAAGCTATTAGAAGCTGGACTAAGAAGACGTAGCCCAGGAGGGGTGAACTCCTTCATCATTTGATATGTTGTGGTTATTATTATGGTGCATTTGTATGTTGTTTTTGTATATTCAGAGTTTATTTACATTTTTTATATGTTTAAAAATTGACATAAAAGCTCTCAAAAACTCAATTTAATCACTTGCAATTTACAAACCCTCAAGCACAATTTCATTAAGATCTCATACAATCAATATTCCAAGGAGGTCTTGTTATTTGTATCATATAATAATTGTTCATTTATGTAATGTGAAGTTTATCCAGGGAAATCCAAAGAAATAGAACCAATATGATACAAGGAGAGCATAGACAATGTTCTTTGTGAAAATATGAGCATTATATCCTTTCAGGATAACTAATTCATTTGAGTATTTTGACCAATTCAAGCCACAATAATACCTGTTAAAACCTTGAAAAGCAAAGGGGAACCCAAATTTCAGGTCTATAGGTTTTTTTATTTTTTTGGGGAGGGTTGGGGGGGGGGGGGGGTGTTGTTGTAGTGGCTACAACAAAAGGGCTCAAATTTCAAAGATATATTGAGATAAAGATTAGCCATCTAGATAATCTATAAACTAGGGTTTTGAAAGATACATAACTTATTATTGTGATAACTTTCGATTCAAATATCTATTTAATGACTTAAAATTTGTGATAAATTGGAAAAATCAAAGAATTATTATTTACTCACATTGCTCCTAATGGTGTTTCAAAAGATACTTCCTCACTTAAATCTCCAAAAAAATTATCCATGACTCGTGAAGAGATAAAATATCTAGAATCGGATATCCAAGTTGGAAGTTCAATTGTCACAGATGCAAGGATCAACAAAAAAATTGGATCAAAAGATAAAAGAAAACAGAAGAATAAATACAAAAAATAATTAAGGAAGAAATGAAAAAATCCATAAATTCCAAGGAAAAGCATCTTTTAGAGAGGCTTCCTAAAGGAGATATGAAGATCCAAGGAAATAAAAAAAAAATAAGGAGAATAATTATGATGAAACTCAATCACATGGGGAGTATTTTATCATAATTAGAGAGTACAAATATTGAATTAGGGAATCATAATCATTATTTTTCACTTTATATCCACATCATCAGGGCTTAAAGCTAACACCAAGGAACTGTTTCATTGTAAAGATCAATATGAGGATTTTGATGGTAACAATTATATAGCATTGATGTTTCAAATTGAGCAATACTTTGATATATACCAAGTGACAATCTTACAAAAGGTAAATATTACGTCTATGTTTTTAGAACAATACCAATTTGTATGGTATCAATGGCTTTGTGAAAGAAAAAATTATTCCATTGTATCTTATTCCATTTTTACAGAGGAATTGATATCACATTGCGAGGATATTAATAGAAATACATTCTTTAGTCAATTAAATCTCCGAAAAAAAATAAATAAATAAATAAATATCTAGTTACAAAGTAGGTTCAACAACTCTAAAAGTTGGGTCTCAACAAAAAGAACATTTAAAGGATCATTTGTTAGACCTCTTTATGATAACTTTAAACGAAAACATCCAACATTAGGTGTGTCTCTTTAATCATAAATCCCTAAAGCATGCCTTCAGATTGACAAAGAAAGTTGAAAGTGAACATATGAATATTATAAGAGATGTCACTAACAACTATAGAGCAAATCATGTTGCTTCTCCTAATCTGACTCAATTGACAAGATTGATACCTCAACAAATGGATGAAAGAGGATCAAAGGGGATATGTTTCAAATGTGACAACAAATTCAGTAAGAGTCATAAATTCCCTGAGAATAAATTATTCTATTTAGACTATGCAAAGGAAGAGGATAAAAAAGAACCATCACAAGATCTAGAGCCAGAAGAGACTACATCAACAATATTTTGTCATGCATTGGCTAAAATTAATACTCCACAAACCCTAAATATAGAAGGAAGTATGAAAAAGAAAAAACTAATAGTGTTTGATTCAAGTAGTACACATAACTTCATCAATTACAAATTGGAAAAAATTATAAATTTTGTGTATATCCAACACCAAAATTTCAAGTAATGATTTCAAATGGGGATAACATAAATTGTACATGGAAGTAACATATTATTAAGCAAAATAAGTGGGAGTATTTATTGAATATTCCCATGATTGCAATCCAAAGAGGTGGTGTTGATGTTGTATTAATGGCCCAATGGTTACAATCATTGGGAATAATGGCCCTTAATTTTTTTCATAAAGCAAGGATATTTAGCTTAGATTTATCCAAGTCAAACTATTTTGTCCATTATATGTACAAACATATATATCCTCTACTCTACTGGAACTTGAAAATGTTATCAACAATCATTCCAAGTTATCTGGAGAGATTCTTAAGGTCCTTGCACTTACTCGAGATCATGATCAAGCTATTCATTTGCAACTTCAAAGTGTACCACCAACATTACGCCTTAGAAGTATCAAATATCCAAATACGAACAAGATTAAGCATGTGGTTGAATAAATGTTAGAGGTTGGTGTCATTCAAAGTAGCCAAAGTGCTTTCTCTTCACAAGTAGTGATGGTTATAAAAAATGGTGGTTCATGGAGTATGTGTCTAGATTACAAACAACTCAACAAAGTGACAATCAAAGATAAGTTTCACAATCCTATCATTGATGAATTATTGCACAGAGAGACACTCTACAACCCAGTATGGAGGAGATGTTGTAGTGATGTGTTAGATGAGATGTTATAGTGAAACATCATATCAATAATAATAATAATAATAATGTCGCTCCATTAAAAAAGTAATAAAATATAAAAAATAATAATAATAATAATTTAATTTAATTATATTTCATAACTTTATGTTAAATTTAATTAATAAATATATAATTAAAAATAGAATATTTCTATTTATAGAAATGTGAAATATATCTAAAATATAAATGAAAACTATAAATTAAATATCCATTATAACCCTCACATATACATATATATAGACATTTCAAAACTTCAAATTTAAAATTAATTAATAAATAGATATAAACTTTATATATATATATCAAAGGTGTTTGGCATTCACATATATGTGTGTGGGGATTTTAATAAAATTAAAAATAAAAGTATTTCTATATATATAGAGATATGAAATTTATATAATACAAATACTATTAATAAGAACCAACATAGATTTATCTTAACTTTAGATCTACCGAGTGTCAAGAGGAAGCAAATCCCACAAAGTGAAAACATATCCTAAAATTTTGTATTCAAAAAAAGGATAACAGATTGAGAGATTTGATTCCTCTCGACACTTGGTAGATCCAAAGTTAAGATAGATGTATGCTCGCTAGACAAATTAGATGGAACAATTTTCTTTACCAAGTTGGATCTCCAGTTTAAATATCATCAAATCATAATGAAGTAGGAAGATGTTCCCAAAATTTCATTTAAAATACATAAAGGTTTCTTGCCAAGATCGAGGTCATCATAAAGTGGTCGGTGCCTATAAATGTTTTTGAGATCAAGATTTTTGTTGGGGAAACGCAGTACTTAAGGAATACATAGCCTCATTTTTAGTAGTAGCTACACCACTCACACCATAAGAGTGAGTGACTTGATTTTTCAATGGGGGAAGGGTTAGCGGAAGGTCTTTGAGTCTTGAGAAGTTGAAGAGAAAAATCAGTCAATCACCATTAACAAAGTTATCAACTTAACAAGAATTTGACCAGATTCTTGTTGTTTTTAAGATCGCATGCAGTGTTGATTTTTATGCTCGTTTCAAAAGTAATGATACAACATCACTCATTTTCTATTTTAGAGTTAAAATTCCAACGTTTTTCAACCTTGGCATTAAAAACCAAATATCATGAGTACGAACGACACAAAAAAACTTTCCAACATTCAAAAGTGGTGACATAGCATAACCATTGTTTTAGAGTTAAAATTCCAACATTTTTCAAACATAAAATTAAATACCAAATATTATGACTGTAAAAAGCCTTAAAAATTAGCGCATAAAATTTGTCTACCTTCTTTTTCTTTTCTTTTCAAATATTTATTTTTAAGTGCTTTTAAAGTTTGTTTAATTTTTATTTTTATTTTTTATATTGAAATAATGAATTAATAGACATTATAGAATTTATAACCGGTATCTTTGAAAATAATTACATGATTTTTTTAAATGATTTTCTTAATAATTTTTCAAGTTTGTTTAATTTTTATTTGATTTTTGAGGTTAAAATTATGAATTGATTCATGTTATGGAAATGACGATTGGTACACTTGAAAATAAACAACATAAAATCAATTATAAAATTAAAATTAGTATTACATGATTTTTTAATTATTAATAATTAGTTTTTTATTAAGTTACATTTTAAAATGATAAATAAATAATAAATATTTTTTTAGCGAAAATATATCTTAAAAGGGAAAGACCCACCATTATTTTATTTAATTAAAAAAAAAAGCAAACAAACAAAAAAACAATTTATTTTTAAAGACAATTCAAATAATAATAATAATCATTTTTACCCTTTAAATTCAAAAGAAACTTCTATTTTCAAAATTAAAATGATGATGGTGATGATTAGCTTCCACTAAGACCAATGTGGTTAATTGGACCTTTAAAAAGTAAGATATTAATTGTGACTCTTTAATATGTTATTTCTATGATTAAAAAAAAAAAAGGCAAAGAACCATTCCTAGATCACTGGTTTTGTTGACTTAACTAGTCAAGAAAGTTGGTAGTGGGGAAAATGTTTTGAAAATGGGAACGGAGATGAGTAAAAGCTAGGCAATCCAAGAGAAAGTGTTTTTCATTTTCAACCCTATTAGTATCACAAAGGTGAGATTATTTCGTCCCAAGGTGTTTTAGGAAAAAATCAACGCTCAGTTTCTTTAATTTATTTTACCCAACAAAATGAATTAAAGAAATAAACTAAAAAATAAAATACATAATTAAAAATAACAAAAATAATATATAATAATAATAATTATATATCCCCGTAGTTGGGGTGCGAGTCAGCGTAGTGGTCTCGATGGGATCTGAGCCAAGGATAGAGTAATAATGAAGGAAATAGCAAGGTGGTTGGGTGATGACCCTCATTTATCTCCCTGCATATGAAAGGTGGTGATGAGCAATGTTAAGAGTTTTGGGAGGTGTGGGTTTCGATCACCAAGTTTGGCTCTGAGGTCTTGTGTCAAAATTGTTGTGTGGTCGTCTGCTCTGGGTAAGTAGTTCCTCTGGCTCCAAGCATGGTTGTGGACGAGTGGCTCCAGTGCTTCCTCGTCTCCCAGCCAGCAAACATTTGGTGCAAGTATGCTCTCTTCATTAATTATAATTCTCTCCCTTTAGGCATGGTTCTTTGGCATCGCATGAATTTCATGATGGTTTTTTTCAAATCGAGAAGTGTGGGAAGTATTGAGTGTTCCTGGGTTGTTATTGAGGAAAGAAAAGTTATATGTGTTCCCCGGCCTGTGTTCCCTGCCAATCTTTTTGTTCTCTTTGGAACTCTGCTTTCTCTTATGGTTTTGTACTTTGCAATTATTGCTGGGGCCTCATATAGTGTTTTGGGTTCAAATCCTTTTGAGCAATTAGTTTCATTAATGATATACCAACTGCTTTGGGCAGCCTGGGTTAACTCCATAAAGAATTACCTTGCCCAGCGGAGAGCTATGTTTTCAAAGGGCTTTGGGTTTGGAAGGCAATCAAATTTGGCCCTTTGGGTTTTGACTGGGTCATTGCCGAGGAGGATTTTGGGTTTACTATCTCGGTTTCTCACTGTTTCTTTGCATCATGTCTGCTCAAATTTTCAGGGTTAAATCTCTTTTGGCCTTGTAAATTTTTCGCACCTTCCAGCGTCTCTACAGGTAGAGTCTCAGCCTGGTCGGGATTTTGGAAGGTTGGCTCTTGGTTTTCTTGGTTTCAAGATCGTGCTCCCTTGTGTGGCCTACAAGCCATTTCCATGGCTCGTCCCTCCTCCCAGAAAATGAAAAATGTCAGGGAGCCTAGGCCCTGAGCTGCAATAGTAATCGAGGGCGTGGAGGCGAGCAAGCCCAGACTCATCCATCCAGGGGCAGAGGGTGTCGAGGCTCCGTGGGGAAGTCTCGGGAAGCTGCTCATGTGTATTATATCAATACGCCTCCAGATGTTCGTCAATTGATCTCTAGTTGGGAAACAAAGCTGAAGAAGCAAGCTGAGAACTCTGATTTGGACCTGGAGGAATGGAAGTATTTAGTCTCAGTCCCTAGTCACTCTCATGGAAGATACACTCAGTATCGACAGACATCTTATCTCTACTGGGTTATGAAGAACATCGTGGCAAAAACAATAGGTTCCAGTTATGTTGGCCCACCCAATCAAAATTTTGAGCTGCAGGAAATTCACAGAGAATTTCAACTAATCCATCTCCAAATCCATCTCTAAAATGTTCGCCTCAGTCGGATTGAGAAGCACATCCCTTGCCTCCCTCAGACGAAGCTTTCGGGTTCTAGCGTCAAAGATACGAAGCCTATTGATTCCTCTTATGAGTAACATGATGATCAGCATGGTCATGCTTTTCGAAAATTTTGTGTAGTTCATATGATGGGTTTACAATCTTTTTTCTTATGTTTTAGCTATATAGATATTAGGAGAAACAAGGATATTCAAACTTACATTGCATTACTAGAAAGATTAAGAACCTTTAAATTTTGGATGGATTACAATGCAATTAGATGGCGATTCCTATTTCGGAATTGTTGTGTGGTTGTCTGCTCCGGGTAAGCGGCTCCTCTAGGATCCAAGCATGGTTGTGGATGGGTGGCTCCAACGCTTCCTCGTCTCCCAGCAGGAAAAAGTTTGGTGCGAGTATGCTCTCTTCGTTAATTCTAATTCTCTCCCCTTAGGCAAGGTTCTTTGACATTGCATGAACTTCATGATGGCTTTTTTCAAATTAACAAGTGTGGGAAGTATTGAGTGTTCCTCGATTGTTATCGAGGAAATAAAAGCTATATGTGTTCCCTGACCTGTGTTCCCTGCCAATCTTTTTGTGCTATTTGGAACTCTGCTTTCTCTGATGGCTTTGTAATTTGCAATTATTGTTGAGGTCTCATATAGTGTTTCGGGTTCAAAGCCTTTTGAGCAATTATTTTCATTAATGATAGACCAACTGCTTTGGGCGGCCTGGGTTAACTCTATAAAGAATTACCTTGCCTGACGGAGAGCTATGTTTTCAAAGGGCTTCTGAGATTGGAAGGAAATCAAATTTGACCCTTTGGGTTTCGACTGGGTCATTGTCGAGGAGGATTCTAGGTTTACTATCTCGGTTTCTCACCGTTGCTTTGTATCATGTCTGCTCATATTTTCAGGGTTAAATCTCTTCTAGCCTGGTAAATTTTTTGAACCTTCCAGCTTCTCTGCAGGCATGGTCTCATTCTGGTCAAGATTTTGGAAGGTTGGCTCTTGGTTTTCTTGGTTTCAAGACTGTGCTCCCTTGTGTGGCCTATAAGCCATTTCCATGGCTCGTCCCTCGAGGCAATACGCATCCACATGTTCGTCAATTGATCTATAGTTGGGAATAAAAGCTAAAGAGCAAGCTGAGAACTCTGATTTGGACCTGGAGGAATGGAGGTATTTAGTCTCAGTCCCTAGTCACTCTCGTGGAAGATACACTCAGGATCAACAGAGAACTTATCTCTACTCAGTGATGAAGAATATTGTGGCAAAAGCAATAGGTTCCATTTCTGTTGGGCCACCCATTCTTAGTTGCACGAAATTCACAGAGAATTTCAACTAATCCAGCTCTAAAATGTTCGCCTCAGTGGGATTGAGAAGCACATCCCTTGCCTCCCTCGGACAGAGCTTTCGGGTTCTAGCACCAAAGATACGGTGCCTATTGATTCCTCTGATGAGTAACATGATGATCAGCATGGTCATGCTTTTTGAAAATTTTGTGTAGTTCATATGATGGGTTTACAATATTTCAGCTTATGTTTTAGCTATATAGATACTGGGAGAAACAAGGATATTCAAACTTACATTGCATTACTAGAAAGATTAAGAAACTTTAAATTTTGGATGGCTTACAATGCAGTTAGATGGCGGTCCCTGTTTCGGAATTATTGTGTGGTCGTCTGCTCTGGGTAAGCAGTTCCTCTAGGCTCCAGGCATGGTTGTGGATGGGTGGCTACAGCACTTCCTCGTCTCCCAACCGACAAATGTTTGGTGCGAGTATGCTCTCTTTGTTAATTCTAATTCTCTCCCCTTAGGCATGGTTCTTTAACATTGCATGAACTTCATGATGGTTGTTTTCAAATTGAGAAGTGTGGGAAGTATTGAGTGTTCTTGGGTTGTTATTGAGGAAAGAAAAGTTATATGTGTTCCCTGACCTGTGTTCCCTGCCAATCTTTCTGTGCTCTTTGGAACTTTGCTTTCTCTGATGGCTTTGTACTTTGCAATTATTGTTGGGGTCTCATATAGTGTTTTGGGTTCAAATCCTTTTGAGCAATTAGTTTCATTAATGATAGACCAACTGCTTTGGGCGCCCTGGGTTAACTCTATAAAGAGTTACCTTGCCTGACGAAGAGCTATGTTTTCAAAGGGCTTCTAGGTTTGGAAGGCAATCAAATTTGGCCCTTTGGGTTTCGACTAGTTCATTTTCGAGGATTTTGGGTTTACTATCTCGGTTTCTCACCATTGCTTTGTATCATGTCTGCTCATATTTTTAGGGTTAAATCTCTTCTGGCCTAGTAAATTTTTTGCACCTTCCAGCCTCTCTGCAAGTAGGGTCTCAACCTGGTCAGAATTTTGGAAGGTTGGCTCTTGGTTTTCTTGGTTTTGAGATCGTGCTCCCTTGCTTGGCCTACAAGCCATTTCCATGGCTCGTCCCTCCTCCCAGAAAACGAATAACGATCAGGGAGCCTACGCCCCGAGCTGCAACAGTAGCCGAGGGCGTGGAGGCGAGCAAGCCCAAACTCATCCATCCAAGGGCAAAGGGCGTCGAGGCCCTGTGGGGAAGTCTCGGGAAGTTGCTCAGGTATACTATAGCAATACGCCTCCACTTGTTCGTCAATTTATCTCTAGTTGAGAAACAGAGCTAAAGCAGCAAGATGAGAACTCTGATTTGGACCTAGAGGAATGGAAGTATTTAGTCTCGGTCCCTAGTCACTCTCGTGGAAGATACACTCAGTATCAACAGAGAGCTTATCTATGCTGGGTTCTGAAGAACATCGTGGCAAAAGCAATAGGTTCCAGTTATGTTGGGCCACCTAATCAAGATTCTGAGCTACAGGGAATTCACAAAGAATTTCAATTGATATAGCTCCAAATCCAACTCTAAAATGTTTTCCTCAATTGGATTGAGAAGTACATCCCTTGCCTCTCTTAGACGAAGCTTTTGGGTTCTAGCGCCAAAGATAGGGCGCCTATTGATTCCTCTGATGAGTAACATGATGATTAACATGGTCATGCTTTTCGAAAATTTTGTGTAGTTCATATGATGGGTTTACAATCTTTCTACTTATGTTTTAGCTATACAGATATTAGGAGAAATAAGGATATTCAAACTTGCATTACATTACTAGACAGATTAAGAACCTTTAAATTTTGGATGGCTTACAATGCAGTTAGATGGGCAACATACTCTGTTTCCCAGTAGACAGGTTGAGTCCATCTAACATTGTTAAATGTGTATGTAAACGTTGTCTGCTTTTTGGAAATGAACAAAAAAGATAACTGAAAAGAAAAAAATTAAAAATATATTTTAAAATAAAATTACAAGACAATGGAGAAGGGGCATGACGCTTGTTATCACCCCACTTTTCAACTAGTCCAAATTGGACGTTAGAAGGTGTCGACCCAAACACTTTGTTGCAGCCCCACAAGCTTGTTTTATTTATATTTTTATTGTTTTTTAAATATTTTTCATATATATTTTAAAGTTTTTTGTTCTCTTGGTTGTTTTGTTATTTTAAGTTTTTTAATTTTTTATCATTTTTATAATCTTTAGTTTTTTAAATATAAGTTTTTAATCTTTTTCTCCATAAATATTATTTTTTAATATGTATTTTATTTTTATTTTATTTTTTCATATAGGTATTTTTCAATATTTTTTAATTATTATTTTTTTTTTAATTTAAAGTTTATTTAAATTTTTTTTTAAATTTGTATGTTTAAACTGTTCAATTTGTTTTTTTATTAAAAGAGTTAAAAAAATTAAAATTTTATTTAAAATAATTTAGAAATGTGTATTACACTAATGATAATTTTAAAGACAATAGTTAAAAAAGTGTTAAAAAAGGTTTTTAAAAAAATGTTGCAAGGTCATTTTAAAGACTATAGTTAAGAAATTGTTACCATAGTCTTAAGCTAGGATTTCAACTGAGTTATAATTTTAACTTAACAAAAGGCAAATAATTTCTCTTGGTAGAAACACATTGATTTAGGTGTTGAATTTTAAGGTGGTTTGCAGTGATGATGTTTGGTTTTGAATGCCATGATTGGAAAATGTTGAAATTTTAACCTTAAAAATGGTGATGTTGCATCATCACTTCACATTTTGTGGCGTTTTTTGCATGACTTTCTTAATCATGATATTCACTTTTACTGACATGGTTGAGAAATGTTAGAATTTTAACCCTGAAATGAAAAAAGAGTGATGTTGCATCACCACTTTTCCATTATAGAGAATGTTTTCATGTTTTTTCTCGTTTTGAGGTCACATTTCTCATCAAGTTACTTTATTATTTCTTTGCATTACCATACTTACAACAACCCTTTGAACTAGAGACAGATGCGAGTAAGTACATTATGGGAGCGATATTGATGCAAGAAGACTTGCATTCTACCATTCTAAAATGTTTCATGGGGTGGTTCTTAGCTTACCCTACCTATGACAAGGAGTTGTATGTCCCAGTATAAGCTATCAAAAAGTGGAGACACTGTCTCATGGGAAAGGAAACAGTAATTCACACAAATCACTAGCAGTGTTGCATTACTCGCAAGACCAAAGTAAGTTACAAGCGGATGGGGTTTTTATAGCAAAATTTTGTTTAGCGATCAAATACCAGGGAAACACAAACAAGTTGGGCAATATGTTTTCAAGGCCACCCAAACCAAAAATCACAATTTTGGAAACTCTAATGCACATGGAACCTCTCATCCATGATGCTTACAATGAGGTGTATCAGTGGCTACAGGGGTAGAGTCATGTGGATAATAGTGATAATGCAATTGAATATCATCTCTAGAATGGGTTACTCTGCAGGCTGGACAAGCTATGTGGTTCCTAAAGGTGAACAACTACATTTGATTAGAGTGTCTGACACCTCCAAGGTTGCAGAGCATTTTGGTGTTAGGAATATAGTTTCCAATTTGCAAAGGCATGTGTACTAACCTAAGATGCAAGAAAATGTAGCTACATTCATTAAAGGATGTTGGTAGGTCCCTATAATACTAGTGTAGCCACTTTATTCTTATTGTTTGTGTAGCCCATATTGTTATCGTTGCCCATGTTACCCCCATATTGTTATTGTTGTGCCCCATAGAAGCCCACTATTGTTATTGTTGTGCCCTTCAATTATTATTGTTATGTAGGCTCTAATTATATTGTGACCCCTTAGACTCTTATATATACCAAGGAGGTCTTATCATTTGTATCATCCAAGAATCGTTCATTTATGTGATGTAAAGGAGGTTGCCCCCTCAAAGAGGCTAATTTTGAAGTCGTTGATCTATCTTTGTTGTGATTTGGTTGCATAACAAATGTACACTTTGTTGTACTAGCAACCCTAGTAACAAAAAACAAAGCCTATACCATCCTTTACATGTACCACTCCTCCTTAGGAAAGCATTTCCATGGATTTTGTGGGAGGTTTACCAACTACCAAGAAGAGATATCAATACTTGTTTGCGGTAGTTGAAAGGTTCAACAGGATGTGTATTCTCGTCCCCTGTAAAAAGACTGTGACAATGCAAGAAGCAAAAAACGTGTTCTTTCAACAGGTCTTAGTGCACTTTGGGATACCAAAGAGTGTCGTTTCAGATAGTGACACTAGATTTCTCGATGCATTTTAGAGCACATTATGGGAGAAGATGGACACAAAAATTAAAAAGTATCCATCCACGAGCACAGGGGCAAATAGAAGTGATCAACAAGACTTTGCTACAACATTTGAAGGGTTACAATTAGAAGCATTTGAAGACCTAGAATGAAAATCCATTGTACATGTAGCACTCCTACAACAGAGTAGTCCATACTTCAAATGTTAATCACCATTTGAGACTTATTTTGAATATTTGTTACCTTCACCTTTAGAGGTATATGGAAAACGAGTGAGGCAGGATCTCACAGGGGATGCTTTAAGAGCAAAAAGGTTTGTAGATAAGATCAAGCATATCCATTTACAAGCACAAGAAGCACTGAAGAAGTCATAGAAAAAATACAAGGTCAAACATAATCACTATAGGGCAAAGAGGTCACTTAAAGCGGGAAACAAAATAAGGTTACAATTGAACAAGGATAGGCTACAAGGTCGTAATAAGAAATCAAGGCTCTGCAATATTGGAAAAGGTGGAAGATAATGCATACAAACTCATTCTACCCCCATATATCAGCATTTTCTCAGTGATGAATATGAAAAATATCAAACTCTATGAGCCTTTCATGTTAGATCAGGAAGAGGAGTAGGACATACCTTCTAAAGAGGACTTAGCTCAAAATGTGCAGGTAGAGTTAACAGAGGATACGACTTTGCAAAAGAGATTCAAAACTACAAAATAGGGGCAACATGACCTTTCGCAAATTGGGTTGAAAGGCAAATGTCCAAGCAAAGTTAAATGGTACACTAGGGGGAAGGTAGAGGCAAATTTTCGTCACCTCATTCAGTAAAGTTTTTGGGGACCAAAAGCCTCCCAAAATGGGGAGGCATGATCTGAATTGAATCCTTACATAATTTGTCACTTGTCTTGATGCTTTCACAGTGGAAAAATTGAAGGAATTGTCTTATCAGGGAAATCTTATTGCCATAATCCAATTTGGAGAATTAAAGTATGAAACATTTCACAGACAATTTGAGGGCTTATATGACATTTCTTGGGGGGTAAAGCATTTCCTCTTAAATGCTACATTATGTGACGTTCTACACTCAAAGATCCTTCCAACAACACAAGAATCACATCAATCTAAATTTTGACCTATCATGATTAACCACCATAATTCGAGAGGACGTAATGTCAACCTCTGTTGCTCATGCAAAAGGGGCTAGTGATGTGGGCACTATTAATAATACTCTAGAAGGGTCAAGTAATACATATTAAGAGTTGAATGGGTCAAATCTAAACTACAATTGGCTATCGTACTATGTTATAACCGAGTCACTAAGAGAAAGAGGTTTCGTCCTATTTGCTTGCATTTTTGTTCCATTGTAGAGCAAAGTAGTTGAGTGTGGATAGAGAAAGCATAACAGAGGGGATTTATATTTTGTAGCAACCAATACGCCACAAGTCTCAAGAAACTTCGTAGAGAGTGTCTTCACCTTTGTACTTGCATCATTTCCATTCTAAACAAAAAAAAAGCAAAGCAGCCTAACCTTCCAGTTAGGTCTTCTCCTATAAGGATTTTCCAGATCATATTTTGGTGTCCATTGTGATTTGTGAGTGTTTGTATTTACTTGTTCTCCATTCTATGCACATTATCTATTGCATGCATAAACAATAAATCAGTAACAACAAATTTGGAACCTAAAAGGAATTAACCCTTCATAATATAGATTTTGATTTATTTTCACAGATATATTGTGATGAACTATCTAGTGGAATATCCAAGATAGTTTACAGATCATCAAAATCTCCCCTTGCATTAATTATTATCATCCCCTACATTCAACTTGGGTCTCTCTTTGTTAATTGTGTTAACCATTTCATCTTCCTATGTCTACTCATCTTGGCATCATTTGTTCTTGCATCAAAGCATTTTAAAGTAGTTTTGTTAACCTAATCAAATAAAAACTTCTCCCAAGTAACACATCCCCATCGTTTCCCCCTAGCTACTATGTTTTCCTACATCTTTTTGCACATCATACTCTTAAATATCTCTTTCCCCTTAGCTTCATAGAAATTGGAGGTTTATTTCAACTTTCAAAGTGATTAACAATTTTTCAACATGTATGCAAAACTTAAACATGCATCTCTTCCTCGTGCACCCCATCTAACAAGAGATACATTTCTCAAAGGTGTCATCTGAGTGAAAGCTTTAATTGCCCAATGGTGTCATCCGAATGAAAGCTTTAAATGCCTAATGGTGCCATCTATGTGAAAGTTTTAGGTTGCCCTCTTTAAATGCCCAATGGTGCCATTAAGTGAAAGCTTTAGGTTTCCCCATGATGCCAACTGACATCAAACAATAAATGGAAATAATTATTGAAGTTCACCAAGAAAACACAAATCTCAAATTCTTGGACCATTCCAGCTAGAATTTGGATGCTATATGTACTCATTTCATTATAGTATGACGATTGTAAAACTCTAGAGATCTTCATGGCCTTCATGTTTACACATTCACCAAAATTTTAATTGTATGCATCTCAAAACTTATATTTTTGCTATTTGCACCCTTAGATGCAATATGAATGAACAAGCATTGCATGTTTGGTGTCTAATTGTTTCGTTGGATTCCAATCTGGTTCATAATTTCATTTCAGATTATATTGGTTTGAATATGAATTAAATGCATTTATTCTATTAATGAGTTTATAGCTAGCAAGCAAGACTCCAACAACACATGGGGGTGACGAACAAACAATACATTGTCTATTACAAAAAAAACTAAATTCATTAATGTTTTCAAGGGAAAAAATCCTTAAGAGGGTTCAGAACATTGTGCACATAATTAACCCCTATAGGTATGTAGGCACATTACTCTATTTTACAATGAGGACAAACATGTACTTCTATTGATAAGTGTTTAACTACTTGATGAACCCAAGTAATGGTCATGGCCGCTTGACAGAACCAATAAAAATCCCGAAGTGTCGAATCTTCCTTGACCTCTAATCCTTTACGAAGATTATATCCTCTCATAAACTCCCACTTCATTATTTTGAATGTAATATCATTATTCTTAGTAATAAGCTATTTTAGTAATTATTTTTCCGTAAGTCAATTGTAGCTTCCTAGAAAGGGATTATTACAAAGCCTTGTACATATTGAATCCCCGTAGAAACCACAATAAATTGGGATGACGGGGCTGTAACAACCAACATATAGCATCATAAGCAGTCGACGAACGTAGTAGACGTTGCATTATTAGAAGAGGTGTTACAAAGCCTTGTGCTCTTTGAATCCCTATAGCAACCAAAATAAATTGGGATGAAGGGGCTGTAACAATTACCGTGGAGAATCATAAGCAGCGAATGAACGTGATGGACCTTGCATTATTAGAATAGGTTATGTTACCAAGTTTCCATGAATATTTGTCCGTGTCCACTCCATGTTGAAAGGACTTATGTGCTTATATTTTCATGTTTGACTTGTATAGAATACAAAATATTTGAAAAACAAACCAATGTTTTGACCTCTCCTGAGACTTCTACCTAGGTAACTATTTCGTCCAAAACAAAAGTAAAAAAAAATATTGTTTGGGCTTTAGAGCAAAGAAAAGTAACATGAGAAGCAATCCAATGTTGGACCTCTGCACTACTAACCCTTTTGTCGAAAGAAAAATTATATAAACTAGGAGCTTATATACAATGACTCTAGAGCAGACAGCAAGCAAAATAAGTTGAAAGAGAGAGAGAGATAATATGAAGAGACAAGTCCCCTCTGCGTTAAAACTAGGCTGCCTTCTTATCTAATCATCAACTTACCGCAAAATGTAACACTGATTTGATAGGTACTGGAATCGCAAATTAACATAAATTTGGTCCCTTTCGAGATTAGAACAATTTTACCTTGTTGCAAACTGTACTGCTTGACAAAACTACCATCTAGTACACATTCACTCTAGGCTATTTCAAACCACGTCATCCTTGTAAAGAAGCTTCATCCATATGGGTATGTACAGCATACAAAGAAGACAACTTCTCACCTGACATGCTTCAATTAAGGAGATAGTTTCTGTAAAATACATGAACTCCGTCTCAATGCAGTGTTAGACAAAATATCTAAGATCAATAATGAACCATATAACTAACTTCTCTATTGGAACCAACCAAGACAACAAGTACCTAAATCCAGAGAATACAGCATGCATCAAGAAGAATAAACTTTTGCATGCATCCAATAGTGTTAAAAACAATTAGAAATGTCGAACATAAAAATACTAAAACATTTCAGCTTAGAAACAAGATATTCATGAAACTCAACTCCAACAAGAGTTTTCTGTAACCAAAACTGGAAACTATACTTGAATTGAAGAGTGCTAAATAATGGTTTCTCTCATGGTTTGGAAACCATAATTGAATCAAACGGAACAGAAAATTCGTCTTTATGGTGACACCATCAAGTTGTAGAGACAAGCTGAAGTTAAACACCTGTAACTAAAACACAGATTTGATGGCAGAAATTTCACAAACAGCCTGAAAGGAATTTTAGGAACCATGGAAAGAAATAGAACAGAAGGACAACAAATTGGTATAACAACACATTGATTGAGGAACTTTTTTCGCCAAAGAAACTGGGCATTCTACAATTGCACAGGTTGGAAATGTTGCTTCTGCAGGTGCTTTTGCTAAAAAGGAGGCACCTTATTAGTGCAGCACTGCAACATTTAAAATATTAAGCTTGTATTCTTAGATGCTGAGGGCTATTGGTACACTTTGTGTAAAATCCTTAATCTCGAGAACATAGCTCCAAATAGAGTACCTAAAGAGATGAAAGCATTGAAAAATCACCTATGTTCTAGGTTTCCAATGCTCTCAAAAGATGGCCATTTAGGAGAAAGAAACTCATCAGATTGTATACTTTTGATGAGCTGTTTCAAATTTGGTAATGTGTGGCGTGGCCCAAAACTTCGAACACCTATATAACTCAACATCTGATCCAAATCCTGTCTCCCAAAAGACAAACAAGTTAGCTGCAAGCAAATAAAGAGGTCAAAAACTTACAAAGTGATTACTGAACCAAAAACAAAAGCTCAACAGAGTAACAAGAGGAAAAAACCATAATATTTCACTATCTAAGGTTTTCCTCTAATGCAATTCACATAGTGAACGGGAAGCAGTTGCATAATGCCTAAATACATTATCATGTGAAATGTCGCATGCACAATTAGAAATGTAGCTATAGTAGGTTAACCTGTCTCATTTATTTTACAATTTACTTTAAAGAACTTAGGAAATAATGTATGGAACAATTCTTTTAGGAACTTGGTAAATAATGTATAGAATAGATCCTTTCGGAGTGACATGAGCTTGTTGCTTGGAGTCATAGATACCCAGATTTCTTACTTTTCCTTTTTCTTCAATCAAGGCATTACAGAAGGTGTTGAAATCCTTGGGGCCAATATTTTCAAAAAAAAAAAAAATAATGGTACAGTGATTGGAAACAAAAACTTAATAAGGATAATGCATGTTATTGGGAACCATCTGAATTAGTTGGATATCCTTTTTTCTTTTAGTCAAAACCACATTCTTCAATTGCAGTTCCTTGATTCTACCCAAATAACCTTTTATTAGGGTTTAATCACAATAATTTATTTCCAAATTTAATCACTTCAACCTCACTACGTTCATAAAGCAGCTTCCAATAGGTGTCACGTGCATCAGACGTGAACCCTGATTCTGAATATAGAAATCAAGCTCGTTCGTTATATATTTTCCTATGATTCCTCAAGTTTCTTCTCTTCTTTGTAATGATTTTTCGTTTTTATTTTTGTCTTTGGTTTCTTTTTCTTCTATGTTAGTAAGTAGCCACAAGCCATAGTGACAAAGAACAGCAATCATATCTTCTTTCCAAATATTATAGTTTTCACTTGTAACATGCGCAAACCAAGTAGGCATACGAGTGGTAGGGTGCCAGGAGGTAAACTGTAAAATTGTGTCCTTTAAATAACAAAACAATGCCCTTTCAAAGAGTTAATGATATTTCTTTAAGAGATAAAGGCACTTCGTTCTTTATTAATTTGACCCTTTTAAAACTTATAAAAGGTATTTTATAAGTGTCAAGGAAGAATGCTCATTTTTTTATTTCTACAATGCAATTAATAAAAATTTAGCTTTGCCTTCCCTACTCATCACAGTTGACATACATACGGTGGATATGTATGTTCTCAATCATCACATCCTATGGTCAGCGATAGTCCCCAATCATCAGGAAATTTATGTGGGATTGCAACTGACAGTTTAGATGATAACTGTGGTCCGATGGTTTGCCTTGTGGAATAAATAAAATTTGAGACAGGGATCATCAGTTCTTCCCACCAACACTACTACACCTAGAACTCTCCACAAATTAGCTTTCAGCCTCACTTTGGAATTGCCTTCATGTTCTTGACAGTAACTAGTTCAGGATTGGTTTCACGGCCTTGACAGTAAATAGTTCCCTGATTGAGGTGAATGTTGGAGTTGATTGATATAGATACTAAATAGCAATTCTCCTAGAATTTCATTAGTTGAATCATTATCTCACAGCAACTATTGTTGAAAGGGAACTGTAAAAGTTTGGTACAGTTGATTTATAAACACATGAACAGTGCCCCTGAAATTATTCTACAGTTTGAAATTTTGGTCATGATTATTCTGAAATCGTGCCCATGAAGAGACTTGATCTACACATCTTTCACAGCATTACACATTCACACATTCTGAAATGATAAATCAGATTAGCATATTAAACAGTCATAGGGTGCTCGAGAGTCATATCTCCATGCTATATTTATTCTTGCAACCAGTTATGTAAAACATTTCACATGGATTAAGGGAGGACAATTTTTCACACAGATAAGGGAGGGGTAATCCTGAACAACAGATTGAATACTCACAATTGTTGAGAAATTTATAAGGCAATGATTAGAGTGATTTTTCTTTTCTTTGATAACTGCTTGTGATGTCTTTTTACTTTTTCTTACTTATTAGCTTATTTACTTATTATTAATAATTATGTTTGTATATCATCAAACAGCTACCAAAACAAAAAGAACAAGAACACCGAATATAGGCTGCAAGCTAGGGCCAAAACCTCTCCACTTGAGAGGAAAACCCGCAAATCTCTTCTCTTCTTAGAGATTCTTCAATTGACGAATTCCAAGACCTCCAGACCAAGATCAATACCCTCCAAGACCAAGTCCAACCTTTCCAGAGGATGTATTTCATTTTTCCAAGTCAAACCCAGTCAAATCTCTACCAGTAGCACAACTTCGACCTCCGGCAGCAGAATTTTGGCCTCTACTGCAGGTCTGAAATTTTGGCCCTCCCTGCAGCAGTTGCTGCCACACATGTGAGCTTATTTCGGTCTCCCAATGCTCCCTGAGACCTTCGCTTGGCTTTTCTCTTCCTTCTGGAACTTGAGGATGACTTCTTGTGACGTTCGCTGACCTTCTTTCTCTTCCTTTTGGAGCTTGAGGATGACTTCTTGTGGCGTTCGCTGACCTTCTTTCTCTTCCTTGTTCAAGATCGGCAAAAGAAAAACCCTAGACCAGCAGCAGAAACCCTATCCTTCTTTTGCACATGTGAGAGAGAAAGAGCCCAAAGACAAGTTTTCTCTATCCTCTTCCTTCTTCGCTGCCTCCTCCTTCCTCCTTCGCTTGAATGAGTGAGTGATGAATGTGATTCAAGGAGGCCGAGTTTCCTCCTTTATATATGGCTCTCAACGTGGATGTAGCTCTTCAAATTAGGCCGACTTGCCAGCTGCTAAGCTGACTTGGTCTTGAAGGGTATTTTGATACTTTTAAGGACAAAAATAATTTTCTTTACAAGGTCCAATGTGCCCAATGGGGTCTTCAACTTATGACAATGACTCTTTTGACTTCTTGACCTAGGAAAAACCCTAGAAGCACTCAATGGGTGCTTGACCAATAAAATAAAAAACCTTGAGCATGAAACCCATGCTCCAAAAATAATAATAATAATTTTCTTTCATTTTACAATATCTAATAATCAAAAGTAATTCAATATCACAGAGATTGAATTCAGGCACCAATGAATAGTCTCATGCAGATCAATGGACAAGGCAGTTTTTCATATCCATGCCCTGATACCATATTATAACTTAGTGTGCATTAGGGTCTGATATTTATGAGCTCTGCACAATATAGCACAAGACATGTGATATGCTCTCAAATGCAAATTTATAATAAAAAAAATGTTTTGTGGTGATCAATACAAGGAAAAAAGCCCAATATCTAATAAAATATGAAAAGTGATTATCGATCACACCCCAAAAAACATATACACAGAAAATAGTAATAATAATAATGTTAGTGATACCAACCCAAGTAAAGTTTAAGAATTAACATATATCTGTTGGAGAATCAAGTAACGCAACTATTTAAACAATTCTCCTTCTCCTTGATAAAAGCTTGTGAACTTATGTTAGCTTCTTATTACTTTTAGTTAGATTATTTTCATCAACAATTATCAAGAGTATAAACCATGAAAAACATAGAAGACAATGGACACAAAGTATAGGCTCCAAGCCAGGGCAAAACCTTCATCAACAATTATCAAGAGTATAAACCATGAAAAACATAGAATACAATGGACACAAAGTATAGGCTCCAAGCTAGGGCAAAACCCCTCCAAGGGAAAATCCCAAAAATAATCTCTTCTCTTCTTATAGAATCAAATCAAATGAGAAATCCAAGACCCAAAGACCAAAACCAAAACCTCCTCCAAGCACCAAGTCAACCCTCCAACAATTCCTCCTTGAAACAAGCTCAAGTCAACACAAGGTCAACGAAAGTCAAACTTCACAATTTCTGGTCAACTCAGATTTTTGGCCCTCTATTTCAGACCTGCAATTCTTGGCCTCCTGCAATAATCCAGAAACCTTAATTTCGCATGTGTGAGCAAAAAAGATCAAATTTTGGTCTTCTTCCTTTGCTTTGACTTTCTCCTTTACTTCTAGACATTTTCGCTCCAAATCGAACTTTTGAATTTTTGTCCAAATGAATCGAACTCTCTTCCTTTATATAGCCTTCTTATGAGGTCGAATAGGCCTCTCCTAGGTAGACTTTTCACAGGTAGGTCCGACTTGGCCTTGGAGGTCATTTTGACATTCTAGACTTAAAAATAAATTCTTTTACATGTTACAACTTGCCCAAATGGGTCTTATACAAATGATAATGACTCTCTTGACTCGTGACAAATATTCTCTTGAATTGACAAACCCTAGGAGCATGAAATGCATGCTTGACCTAGTTGACTATTCAAATGGAGGATGAAACCCATGCTAGAAAATTTTTTTTTCTTTCTTCTTTTGCTTGCTACATAGGATATACATAATGACATGAGTACAATGACAATTATGAAGACCAAAACTAGTTACATTTTTCAACAATATCAAGTCACCAAGGTTGCCCACTAGCACAAACACTTATGTTATCTCTGCAAAAGTTCTTGGAAAGCTTAAAGCCAATAGTATCAATCAAGGGTTGATTAAGGCAATAACCCTCCCTAAACCTAATGAATGCCAGCATGTTAATGGAGACTTCGCAAATGATTTGTTTCTCATCATCCTCAAGGACAGCAAGTTAGTGTACAACATTATGAAATGCCTTAGGATTTTTTTTAAGGCATTAGCATCCAATATTCATGGGCAACCCACTTTGTAAGCCATCAAGGTCCAAAACATTGAATGGACTAATGCACGATGTTATAGGTAAAGTGTTCTCAACAATCCAAACTACTTTGAGAGTCAAAGATAGGCTTGGCTTGAACATGTCCATCTCTTTGCATTTCTAAGGATCCCTTTTGCCTTATAAGCATCTCCTAGAAATTTCTTGGACATTGTAATTCATACGATGGGAATAAAATAGAAATATGGAATACTAAACCTATGATTTTAGTGCCCATTTTCAAATTTTCTCCAGAGTTTAGGCTGCCAATCATGTACAGTATTCTTATTATAGGGTGCCATCAACCAATGGCTATCAAAGGATTTTTAAAAATAAAATTGATTAGATTGTTTATGCTGTCTAATCAAAGAATTTAGAATCAACAAACTTAATGAGCCCCTTAACTTGGAATCAACATGGGACTCGGCCTCAAACTGGAATCAACTTGAAATTCAGGGAACAACAACCTCTCTAATCATGCTTTGAGGTCAAAAAATTCTAGAAACATACACATAATATACTTGGGGAACATTATTTTGTAATATAATTTTAAAATTTAAATAATGTGTATATATCAACATTATCAATAAAATATAAACATACTAGCCTAATGGACGAGCTTGAGTGGTTTGAGTATTTGAACTTCATGCACAAGGCCTCAATCCAATTCCTCGGGCTAGTTTTATTTGGTGTTTGTCACTTGATGACTCTACTAAGTCAAGTGTCATAATCAACAGTGAACACTAACAAGCTTGCACTCAGAACCATCTACGAATGTGTGGAAGTGCCCAAGAGTTTCCCCACGAGATGTTCCTTGGAAAAAATGAAAATAAACATATTAATTAATGTATGGCACCTATATACAAAGGACATGACCCTTCATGTATGTGACCATTCAATGTATTATTTATACAAATGTCATGTACTATTGTAAGGCATCCTTCTATCAGTTGAAATTTTGATGTTATATGTTGTTACAATCACTTAAATCCAGAACTTCTTTATGCTGCAAAATAAGTTAAGTAATTGTAGATAGAACATAAACCATATAAACCATATGCACAATGAAAGACAACGAAGAACTCAATGAGAGACAGAGAAGTTAGGTCAATGACCAGGGCAAAACCCACAAGGGGAAAACCCAACCAGATTCTTCTTGTATTAGAAATCAATTGCTCAGCAGAGATACAAAGTACAATGAGAGAATGAAGAAGTTCACACAAATATGAAGAATATCTTTGATAGTAGTAGCTGATGCAAACATTGAATCACTTTGGCTCTCCATGATCTGCTCTTACTCTCCAAGTCTCTCTCTCTCACAATCTCCTTCAAGTCTCTCCAACTCTCTCTCAAGTTCGAATTCACAATGCAAAAGTAAGTGAGGTGAGATGATATGAGACACACATATATATAGGTGGGGCAATGAATTATTGACATAAAAGAGGAGCAATACACATGCCTTGAGGAGGAGTTACATATGCCGAAATAGGATTGTAACTTATGCCATAAAGGAGAGGAGGGTAACTTATGCATTTAGGAGAGAAGTGTAACTTATGCATTAAAGAGGTGTAAGAGGAACCTTTTTATGACAAGTCCTTAAAGTGTGTAAGAGAGTCTAAGAGGTGTGTAAGAGCATTAAAGAGAGAGGAATGAATCCATTAAGAGAGAGAGTAATATATGCATTAATTGAGGGGAGTTACATATGACATGATTGAGAGACTTGAATTTATTTTTAATAATAATAATAATGATTATTAAGTCGAAATTCAACTATTAGGATTGATTGATGATCAAAAGAGATTTTCCGCCAACAATGCTTGATTACCAATTGATGCAAGGTGATTTACTATTTTTGGAAAGTCATACATGAGACTTTCTATTTTTAGAAATTATATTTTTAGACTTTCTGTTCTTAGACTTCCTATTTTTAGAAATTCTATTTTTATAAATTCATCCTTGACTTGCCAATTTTCAACATATCAATTATAAACCATTTACATGTTTATATCTTTGTACATCTCATGCAAACACATTTTATCTCACACGGCCATAACAATGCTTAGGCTAAGTGATGCTATGTGGTTGCACTTCTATAAGGTTGTGAATGAATCACACGTCCCCATCTAGTTAGTAATGGCCGACATTGTGTGGGAGAGTTCTTATATGTTAATCCTTATTGCGCTAGAGGGGGATTGTGGGGAGATTAGTCGTAGTTGTCCAAGAGTACAGCACTTTTTATAAAATACCCTAGCTTTCATTATCGTTTGCCACTATGCTAGTGAGTGAACTATCAACAATTGAAATTCCTACATGAGCATGATGATTTTGAAACCTTGCTTTTTGGAAGTGACAATTGTAAGTTTCCTAGGAGCTTCTAGAACTTTGTAGCACTGACCTTTGTTGCCAAGGATGGCACTTTGTGGTCAATATTGATAGATTCCAATTGCTCCCAAATGAATGGTTGGCCTAGAACAATGTCATGGATGTCTAATGGCACTACATCATAGAGTACCTCATCCTTGAATAGGTTGATTGAAAATTGAAATTTGCACTAGGTTGTTATGCATGGATGCTTTCCTTGGTGAAACTAGTGAATGGTGTATGGATACAACCTGCGAGTTTGGCACAATGGTCAAGTTGAGGCATTTGACCATGATAGTTAAACATAGCAATCATATTCTTTTGACTATAATTTCCAACAACTAAGTGAAAAGGGTTGGCCTCTAATCCACATCTACCAATGGAAAAGTCATTCCTTCTTTTCATTTGGGTGTGCGAACTCTGAAGGATAATCATGTTAGGTTTGGCCTTGATAATCTAAGAATTTGACACTGGCACAATGAATGGATTTGAAATTTGCACTATGAGAACTTTGCAAGCAAAACAATTTTCATGAGAATATGTCAATGTATGGATGTGAAACTACCCAATTTTATCTTCCTAGCATATGTTTTGGTTTTATGACCACTGAGGTGGATTCAATTTCTACCTATCATATTTCTTAAGGTTGAATAGCAAGCGTTGTGAAATAAGATTTGTTGAAGGTTCTTCTTCAAAGTTTGTGAGCTTCAGCATCGTATTTGTGTTGGATCTCTTCCATTTTCGTAGCAAAGTGGTAAGTGTCACCAAGGTTATTGATGGTCAAGTTAATGTACTAATCCAATCAGTATCATATTTAAGATTCTTATGGCATTCAAATTCTCATATGCTAAGGCATGGCATTAGGCTATGAAACTCATTAATGTAATCATGTACTAAATGATCTATACGTTGGCACAATTGTTGCCAATGAATGTATTAGTTATCATAACCATCTACTAAGTGTTTCAACATCAATATTTCCTTCAACTTGTGTGATGCCCATGTTCACTTGTACTTTCAAGAGACTATAGCCACCAAACAAATTAGATCCATTGCGCACAAATATAGTAGGTATAAGGTTAAATTTATTAAAGTTTGTAGCTCGAGCAAGTACCCTTGCACAAGGCTAAGTGTCTGGGCATGTAGAAGTTTCCTAATACACCCTTAGACCTTAGCAATTACTTTAGTAATTAAAGTAATTTCTTTTTTATATGATAAAGTGAGTTAATCTAATGAAATGCAAAGGTTTTTGCCTTAGTGAACTAGGTGAATTTCAACCGTTAATCTCAAGTGAGGTGACATCTAATCTTAACCATAAATCACTTTGGAGATTAGGGTTAGGGATTTGGTCATAAATCAAGCCTATTAAAGAAAGGCTAGGCTAAGGGAGAAGACACACAAATAGTGAGTGGGCAGAAGACATTGAGAGAAGGACATTTCAATAGTTGGGTGGAGAAGGACTTTCTTCCAAGTGTGTTGGGTCTAAGGAAGGTGCTAGGGTGTAGCAAGGTAATCTATATTAGCCAAGGCTAGGGCTTGATCAGCTAGATCAGATCCAAATTTGTTGTTGTTATGATCCTTGCAACTTAGAAATGATAAGAAACAAATAATTGCAGTCCAATTCGAGGGGGTAACCTCCTTTTACAAATAATACAATGAACAATTCTTGGATGATTCAAATGACAAAAACTCCCTGGTATATATAGGAGTCTAAAGGGTCAAAATATAATTAGGGCCTACATCACAATAATAATGTAAGGGCACAACAATAACAATAGTGGGCTTCTATGGAGCACAACAATAACAAGATAGGTGTTACACTAGTATTATAGGGACCTAACACTTGTATGCATTTTCCTCTGTTTGGGTCATTTTCCTAGTTAGGGAACCCAAGTAGGTTCTAATCATTATTAATGAAGAATTGTTGATTGGGTAGAATTTATTTGTGTAATGTGTGATTGAGATTGGTTGTGTTTTTGTCAAATATTTTTATTTATCTTAAAAACCCAGTAAACTATGAAAACTAATCTCAAAGATTATGGACAAGTATTAGGTTCATACAAGGATCATAGAGGCCATATTCAGTCAATGATCATACAAGGTAGAAATACCAAAATTTGCAGACAGTACGCAAGACATATGTCATACAATGCAACAGCAGAGTGATGGCCAAGTTTAGAAAAAAAAAATCAGTTGTATAGCGCGGGCTAGAAAGGGGGTCAGCAACTAGCTAAATGACAAAATTTAAAAAATAGGGTTTGTGTGGTGCCTGATAGCAAAGGGAGTTGTCAGACTAGTCGTGTAGTGGTCAACAACCGCATGGGTGTGAGCAGAAGTCAGTGGTTGAGAATGAGGAGATTGAATGGCACAAGTGAAGAGAAACTTACAAGGCACGGGGCAGAGCCCACAAACGCCAACTACAAGGCCATGGAGTGAAGCAAGCTACAAAGGGTTGACAAGCCTTGTGAGGGACATGCGCAAGGGGGTTGGGCCGCACAAGGGGGTGGACACTATAACTGACAACCGATAGAAAACAATTTGAGTAGTAGGGGAGGTAGTGCCAGTAGAAGTGCATAGGCAGAGTCACGACAGAGGAACGATTGGTCTAAGGTAGACTGGCAAGTCAGGTTTGTGTAGGAAAGATGCGAAGGGGAGTCATTGGTTTGTCCCAACCCCCTAACCACAAAAGATAGCACCACTACCAATTGTAGGCCTAAACCACAAGTACAATATTTTACGATCAAGCAAGGTCGTGGTATTAGTTGCCAAAGACGTAGTCTGCAAAGTAGAACAACCACAGACAGGGAGTTAGGATCTAGCAGGCGCACAGGAGTGCAAAACAACCAGGAGACAAACCCACGTAGGAATTGGGGAAACTTGCAACAGTGTGGTGACAACAAGTAGTAGGTTACAGCTACTAGAAATTTGCAATCTATATTTGCCAGCAGGCTTAGCGCAAGTGAACCCTCAAAGGAAGAGAGGGAGACTATACCAGTCAAGGGAGTGGAAGCAAATTAATTTCAGTGGGTGTCTCAAAGAGCCAAGAAAGGTCTATAAGGAAGATATTTACAGATCTATAAACCAACAGTTTTCCTATGGGTGTTTAAAGGACTTAGCACAAGGCTAATTTTCAGATCAAAGATGGCAGCAACCAGTCTCAAATTCAAGGATTGGTTGAATGGAGCATTGAATTTCCTACCTCAGAAGGAAAGGGATACCTTATTGCTAAAGGAGAATGACCTTTGGGATATTGTAAGGAGACCTAATCGCTAACAGATCCAACACAGTTAATGACAGTAAGATGATCTTGAGGTGATCTTGAGGAATAAACTTAGATCCATTCATATGTCAAAATATAGTAATATTATTATTTTCTTCATGAGGATCACCCAAACATGGCATCAGCTTGCAGCCATTGGGGAGAAGGTTGAAGACGTAGAGCTTGTAAATGTGGCGTTGAATGGTCTTCCCAAGTCATGGGAACCATTTTCCAAAGAAATCTGCCCTTGGGAGCACCTTCCCAATTCAAAGATTTTGGAATAACTACATGACTCGAGAAGAGTCTAAGGTCAACAAGCAAGAATATTAAGAGAACCAAGCCTTGGCCAGTATGGCCAAGAATGGCAAAGGAAAGGGTTCCAAAGGTAACAATGAGGGGGAACCTCTCAACTAGGGAAGGACTTCAGTAAAATCAAGTGCTCCAATTGTCATAAGAATGGGCATTATGCATCATAGTTTCCAGAGAGGAAGAAGGGCGAAAAAGGTACACAGTTGGTTATAGCTATATCAATAGAAGCTCAAGTAGAAGAGTTTGCCATGAAGTTTGAGACAAAATTCACAATTGTTTCCTACCGTTCCTTGAGCACCATACCAACTAGTGTGTGGCTATTAGATAGTGGGGCCACACGTCATATGGAAGGAGCATGGGAGCTATTTGACAGCTTGGCAGAGTGGGACTCATAGATGCATGTGGAGTCTGTTGTTGATACCAAACATGTAGCGAAGGGGATTGGGGCAGTGTTATTCCAGCTTGAGCCATAAGGCGTGTTGAAACTTGAAAGTAAAGGACGTGCTACGGGTGCCAAAACTCAAGATAAGTTTTCTCTCAACCTCTATGATAGAGAATAAGAAATTTGTTGTAGCGTTCCAAGATGGGAGGGCATTGATTAGACCCATGGGATCTAGCTTTGATGATGGCCACATCATTGGAGTTAGAGAGGTTAAATTGAATAGGCTAAACGACTAGCCTATTCAAGAAATGGAAAGTAGTTGATCAGTGACAGAGAAAAAGAAGCGGGAAGCTCTAAGGGTTGAATAGAGTAGAGGGAGTTAGCCTTCAAGTTTAGGTGGGGAGTAGCAGTCAGCAATGTTAATTTTCTTGAAACTATGCAACTACTTAGATGAATTATTGAAAACAAGGCAACTGAAAACTGAAATCAAATTTGCATTCACCAAGATACGAAGTTTCTTAACAATATATAAGCAGTGGAAAAACACCAAATATAAAAACATGCGCACACAAAATTGACATGCTTGTCTTACCCAAGAAACCCAAAGGGAAAACTTTCTTTCTTTGTTGTGGTATTTTATTGATTATTCTTTGAGCAAATGGATCTATTACAATTCACGTTGTTACTGCAACCAACAACCTGTCTCTAAGAAAGTGTTAGGCTTCTCCTCATTATTCTCAGCCCTGCACAATATATCTCTATTGAAGATAGTCTAGACCTGCTCTTGAATGTTGATCCTCTTGCTCCATAATTCTTGTGCACTTGAGGCCCTATTTCCTTGTGCACTAGGCCTCCTATTTCCTTGTGAACTTGAGACCCTATTTCCTTGCGTAATTCTCCTAAATCCTTGCGCACAATTGTTCCTCAATTATGTGCACTCTGCACACGAAGAATGATTTGTGAATTATGTGCCTTCATTCTTCTCTTTATAGATAAAATTTGGTGCATGCAAGTGGCCTAGTCGAATTTCATTTCACACTAGTGTCATGATTTTCCTTTGCGAGTTAACTAGAGAAAGTCCTAGTTAACTAACTCAAGTTCCTCGTTAATTTACTCTAGTTGTGATTGTGAGTTAGTTGAGAACTCAACTCGTTCTCTCTCCAATCAACATTGAATTCTTAACTCGTTCTAACTCAACTTGTCACTGCCACCTCATACTATAGTCTAACTGAAGAAGACTCCAACTAACTGAAGCTCCGACTCTACTTAAGTAAACTTGATGACCATTCCAGTAAACTGGAAATCAACTCATCATAACGAATGTATATCTCATGAACTTGCATCCATGCTAGAGAAAGACTAAGTTGAGGTCTCCACTAGCTAAGGCACAAGCCAAAAGACATTCCATCCCTACGTTTTCAACAAGCAAATCCTCCCAAGTCTATCAAGAAGTTCTTGTAGTGATGACTTTGCAGGATGTTTAGGAGCATGAGGCTTCTAGGAGCAAGTTCAAAGGGGGAAGGCCTTCAAAGAAGATTATGAACCAAGTTGCAAGGAAAGCTTCCAAATCATTGGGAACAACCATGGTAGTAGATCAGGTGTGTGATATTGTTTCGGGATCAGAGGCACAACCAATTCGAGGTGATGGAAGTACCTCCCTCGCTAAGAGGGGGTGTTGATGTTTATAGCTCGGGCAGCTACTTCTACATAAGCCTAAGTGTCTGGGCATTCAAGAATCGCATGATACACCCTTAGACCTTAACAATTACTTTAGTGATTAAAGTAATTTTTTATAAGATAAAGTGAGTTAATCTAATGAAATGCAAAGGTTTTTGCATTAGTGAATTAAAATCTCAATCGTCGAACTCAAGTGAGGTGAGAACTAATGTCAATCGTTAATCACTTGAAGATTTGGGTTTAGGGATTCAGTCATAACTCAAGCTTATAAAAGAAAGGTTAGGCCTAGGGAGAAGATACACAAATAGTGACTGAGCATAAGATATTGGGAGGAGGACATATAAACACACACACATTAGCCTAGATCCAACTTAATCCCAAATCTATCAAGCATTGAAAGGGATCAAATCCTTAACAATGGAAACCTTTCCTCAAGCTTTTGCACCATCTAAAAGTTTTGCACTCTTGAGGATTTGATCCCTCTTGGTGCTTAATATATCCCAGGTTAAGATGGATCTACGATGATATAGAGAGAGTGACAGAGAGAATGGAATAAAATAGATTTTATTAAAATGTCCATGAGACCAAATAGTTTATGGGGCAAAGAGTTAAATATTTGGTATGTCGTGCCTTGCTAGAAAGAGGGCTCAAAATTGTTCGAAAAATAGGGTATATCCACACAGGTCAAACACCTTAAGACGAACACACACACTAAGATAAAATATCAATACACCATTGTTTACCTGGTTAAAACAATAAAAAAGGGAAATAGTCCACAATCCCAACCAATGCGTACATCACTCGCAATCAATCATTAGAAAATGACCCTCCATGGTCTTTAAATAGAGATGTTAAGCCACATATCAAATACCCTTAATACCAAGAAGAAGATGAATCATCATATCACTTTATGTCTCACACATAATCATGACCATTGAATCATTTAGTTACAAAAACACACTAAAGAAACACACTTTACCTAATGACACATTAGACTAAGTTGATCTTAATCAACTCCTAAGTGTATATATATCCTAAAATCCTCCAATAAGAAAAACTTAGGACAGAACAGAAGAATTTACAAGGGTGGCACAATCATAAAAGGAAAGAGGCATTAGAACACATGTTGCGCAGATTAAGGCAGATGCCCACATGGCACACACATATATCAAAGATGAGTACTCTAGTGATTACATGGTTAACACCCCCAAAGAGGGAAATAGTTGATGGCCCCAACTAACATGGCCACTTGAGACAACATATAAATGAAAAAAGGAATAATTTATATGAACATCGCTCACAGTGGATGATTAGCAAATGACCCTCTATGCTCTTTCAATAGAGATCATGCACTAATCTTGTGTTAATCCATTGATCAAGTGCCATTAATCTCAAGGAGAAGATGAACCACTAGGTCACTTCTATGTCTAGAACTTAATTAGGGCCATCAAATTAGTTGGCTACAAAAGAACACTAAAGAAACACACTACACCTAAAGACGGATTAGACCAAGTTGATCTTAACTAACTTCTACGTGTAATTATTGTAACAAAAAATGCAAGAAAGATGCAATAAAATGTGAGATAAAAATGAAGGTGATTCATGTGTATGTTGCTAAATAGCATATTTCTAGGACCACCCTAGTTAGGTGATTATTCTTTGGACTAAACTCTCAACACTTTAACACTCGAATGCATTGCCCTTGAGGGCCTTTGTGGGCTATCATTAAGTTGCCTATCTTGGAGCATCGCTACCTAATTGATCCCCTCTTATCTCAGTCTTTGTGAGGATAGCTAGAATTAGAGATGATCTCCAAGCTATAGATGAGATAGCACCTGAAAAAGAGCTCGTGATTGTTGCACTGTTGGGATTGCCACCCTCTTGGAGTGCCTTTGCTTCAGGGATCAACAGTTGGAAGGAAACTGTTAATTTTTAGATAACCATGGTATGTTCTATGCTTAATGCAGTTTTACTTCAATCTTTCTTATAGGCCCAATTCAATTTAGCAATCACATATACATGAAAGTAAAATGCTGATAGAACATAATAATAGATCAACAGAAGACAAGCCAAATAATATATCAGAATTTGTGATTCTTCTTGCCCAGCAAATATAGAGAGAAATGTTTGTTACAGCAGTCAACAGGATGCCCCAGCCAGCAAAGACTTTGGCTGGTCAAACCAGCACTTCCAACATACAAGATTAGCCTTCTTCCAGGGGTCACACACACCTCAAAGACAGCTCCCAAACAGTCAACGCAAGTCAACAGAAATCAGTCAACGCAAAAATCAACGCTAGTCAACGTTGCAGTCAAAGGGACTTTGGTCAAAGTCAATGTTCAGCCTCGAATTTTGTGCCCTCCAGTATGGCCTCCAAAAATCGAATTTTTTGTCCTCAAATCGTAGTCAAAGCTCAAGGGTTGAACCAAAGTCAACACTGGTCAACGTTGTCCAAAAAGCCCTAAAGACAATCTGAAATTCTCCAGCTTCAGATTCACACGTGGGAGACATAGAGAAGCCTCCAAAGGTTGTACAAACCAATCAGATGAAGAGGAATGTGTGTGATGAGATGATGATGAAATGAGCATCATCTCTCTCCAATTTACATCCATCAATGAGGGTGTATGACACATCTTTTGGGGCTTGTGAGCCTACATTACAAATTTGGCAGACCTTGACAATTTGCACATGTGTGGAAAATAAAATCAAAATATAAGTTCTACTCATCCAAACAAGATGATCCTTAGATCAATCTTGCACCTCTCCGAAAGAGGAATCCAATAAAAATGTCATCATCATCATATGAGCAATGCAACATGGATTTTGGACCTTGTTGCCCAAAATCAATAGAAACTCCTACATTCGAGCAATTATGAAATGCATAGAGTCAAGAAAAAGTGAGAATTTCATTGGTAACCAACAAGGAGAATGAAGAAGAGAAAATTTCAAATGCCTACTTCGCTCATCACAAGAACAAAGAAACCTTCAAGAAGTCTAAAGGGCCAAGAAGGAAGGTAGACCTATCCAAGATAGAATGCTACAACCTACAATTGTCACAAGATGGGTCACTATAGAAATGATTGCCCTGACAATCCTAGGAATAAAAAGAGGAACAATGATCAAGCAAATGTTGTCGAAGAAGGATCTCCAAGGAAGAACAAGACTGAAGAATCGGAAATAAAGGACTTACACTACTAAGTCCTCTACTCTAACTTTTGATTGTTTTCATTTATGCCTTGTTTTCTAGTATTTATAGGTTTAACATGCTTTGTAAAAACATCTTTGAATTGTTTTGATAAAGTTATAGGTATCCCTCGAGATTGGATTGAGAGGGAGCCCTCACCATTTCTCAAAGATAAGTATCTTACTCATTGCATTAATCTTTTTATATTTGATTTCTCTCTATTATCTAGATATGTTTGTATCAGATGCTAATAACATTTGTTTTGATATTTTCCCTATTTAGGAAAAGCTTGTTGAATACTCAAGGGTTATGGAGGAGACCTCACAAGACAAAGCATGATAGAATTTATATTAGAATTGATGTCCTACAAGGTTTGTCAAGAAAACAACTCAAAGGTATGTCTTAAACCATATGCTTCGTTCTCTTCGTGATAAAGGTATATTCATTTTTTTTTAATAATATGTTCTACATTACTAACATTGTTGTGTCTAGCACCTTTGAATCATGAAGATTTTTATTTGGGTGATTAATCATTAGATTGAATCTACCCACATTTAAATCATTCATCTTTTTGTAGAACCCTAAAAGGTTCTTTGTAAAAACCCTAACCTATACTATTCTTTTGATGTTTGGACGGTAATGTCATGTTTGGGGTTTTGGTATTTTATGGAAACCCTAGTTCTTTAGGGTTGGATGGTAATGTCTATGTATTGAATTTCTAGACCTTTAGAAATTTTTGGTAAATTGGGGTTTATGAGCAAAACGATTATGATATCTAGAGTAAGCTCCTAGGAATGAAATCTTAGGTGTATGTTTGTTCGTCTGATCAAAACCCTAGCCTAATCAAGTTTGTTATATGTCTAACTTTAATGTATTGATACTTCTGTCTTGGGTTTGCCTGATATATGTTGTTGTGATATGCATGATTATGAAATCCTAGATATGAATGTTGTTGATGATCATAGTTCTAGGGTTTGTAACTAAACACTAGTAGAAGTTTGATATTCTAGAATATGATGTTATTGTTGTGATGATAAAATCTCATGTTTACAAAAAGTTGGTCATATTGTTGAAGCCTTAGATTGTGCTATAATTGGTTTTGATTGTTGATATCTAAGGCTTCGTATGGAATCTAGGGTTTGCATTAAATCCTAGAAAAAGTCTAACATATGAATTCTAAAAAGTTGTTAGATGCATTACTTGTTTGGATTACTTCTAGGGTTTGCAATATGTCATCAAAGAATCTATCATATCTTGGAAAGTAATATTGAAACGCTAGATATAATAAGATCGATATCTTGATTGAGTAGGTTTTGTAACAAAACTTGTGCAAAAATTTTGAAGTATAGAACTGTGTCTCTTGATGATTATGAACCTAACTAAGTTTAAGTATCTAGTGTCTAAAGTCTAATGCTTCCATTATTGTAAATGATTAACATCAGGCTTTTATATATGTATTTGGTTGTACTTGTTGTCTAAGGTGTGTAGGTACATAATCTTCAAGATGTTGAAGATATTCGTAAGTAAAGTTGTTTTGATTGGCAAGTATGATAAAGGACATTATATGAACGATGATAATCTAGATGACTCTGATAAGAAGGATGGAAGCCATGAAAGATTCTCCGATATAATAGAAAGTAGTTGATCTCCCTAAGTTAAGAGGGAGCCTAGATAAAAAAAAAAAGGCATATCTCGCAAGTTGAGAGGGGGGGCATGTTATAGTGTTAATTGTAGATAACCATGGTATGTTCCATGCTTAATGCAGTTTTACTTCAATCTTTCTTATAGGCCCAATTCAATTTAGCAATCACATAAACATGAAAGTAAAAAGCTCTTAGAACATAATAATAGATCAACAGAAAACAAGCTAAATAATGTATCAGAATTCTTCTTGTCCAACAAATGGATAGATAAATGTTTGTTACCGCAGTCAACAGGATGCCCCAGCCAGCAAAGCCTTGAGTTGGTCAAACCAACTTCTCCAACAGCCAAATCAGCCTTCCACAAGTGTCACACACACACCTCAAAGACAGTTCCAGAAGTCAACGCAAGTCAACAAAAGAACCCCTCATCCAGATTTTTGGCATCCATTTCCAGCATCCAGATTTTCAGCATCCATTTCCGGCATCATCCATATTTCCAGCATCGAGATTTCCGACATCCATTTCTGGCATCCATATTTCCAGCATCCAAATTTTCGGCATGCATTTCCGGCATCCATATTTCCGGCATCTATTTCTGGCATCCATATCCGACATCATCCATATTTCCAGCATCCAGATTTCCGGCATCCATATCCGGCATCATCCATATTTCTGGCATCCAGATTCACACGTGGGAGAGAGAGAAGCCCCTTCTAGGTTGTACGAACCAATCAGATCATGAGGAATGTGTGTGATGAGATGATGATGAAATGGACATCATTTCTCTCCAATTTATATCCATCAATGAGGGTGTGTGACACATCTATAGGGCTTGTGAGCCTACATTACAAATCTAGTCGACCTTGCACATGTGTGGAAAATAGAATCAAAATATATGTTCTACTCATCCAAACAAGATTATCTTTAGATCAATCTTGCACCTCTCCGAAAGAGGAATCCAAAAAACATATAATCATCATCATATGAACAGTCCAACATGGAGTTTGGACCTAGTTGCCCAAAATTAACACTCCCTCTCAACTAGGGAAAACTCCATCTGTCCACCTGTGCCATCCAGTGATCAGTACCATCATGTACTATCATCATGTGTTACTGCATCCTCCTGTTGTAACATGCTTTGTCGGCTCAAAGGCAAACAAACGAGAGTGAGTCACAAAGACATCACACTCTGCTGACCCGAAGTCAGCGTAGAGGGTAAAACCTCAATAGACTCAAAAAGAGTCACATACTTACCCGAAGTTAGTTTACTGACCCGAAGTCAGTTTAGAGGGTAAAACCTCAATTGGCTCAAAAGAGTCACATACTAACCTAAAGTTAGTTTACTGACCCGAAGTCAAAGAGTCGCATACTAACCTGAAGTTAGTTTACTAACCCAAAGTCAATTTAGAGGTAGGAACCTCATCAGACTTGATCCCAGATCAAGGTGTTGGACACGTGCCATCCTAGACATAGAGAGTACGGTAATCTCTGATGCGCCCATCGGTCTTACTATTGGTCTCTATCCACATTTCCCACCTCATTGGCCAAATGAGAGGTACTTCCCATGAGTCTGAAACTCCATGGATAGGATGCATGTGGGGAATAGATAAAAGAGAAGGCGAACCAACTCAAACATCATAACGGTGGGGCAGAAGCACAACAAGGTTCGACAAGCCTAGCCCTGTGTGTGCTTATAGCTCCAAGAAGCTATCCCCAAGCCCCCCGGAGCTCCCAGAGCTCATAGTCCAACTCAAGCAGGACCCTCACAATAGGGTCTTTCCACAATTCCAATCTTCTCACAGAAGGTTAGGAACTTGACCTTCCCTAGGGGCTTCGTGAGAATATCTGCGACCTTCTCATCAGTTCCTATGTGATCGAGCCTTATGGCGCCTCGCTGTACCATGTCCTGGACCAAGTGGTACTTAATATCAATATGCTTGGATCGATCGTGGAACACAGGATTCTCAAAAAGACGAATCCCACTCTAGTTATCACAAAAGATAACGGTGGTATCTAGCACATGTCCGAACAACTCACCGAAGAGCTTTCTAAACCAAACAGCTTCACAACAGGCCACACTCGCTGCAATGTATTCGGCCTCAGCGATGCTCAAAGCCATCGACTTTTGCTTCCTTCTCATCCAAGATATCGAAGTAGAACCCAAGGTGAAGCAACATCTAGATGTGCTCTTGCGATCCACCACACTGCCAGCCCAATCGACATTAGTATATCCATGGAGTCTCAAACTCCCAGCAGTGTATCTCAGCCCATGGTTGATTGTGCCTCGAGGATATCTCAATAGATTCTTGGCACCAATACAGTGAATGTGATGAGGCTCAACCATATGTTGACTCAAAGTGTTCACTGCAAAACATATGTCCGGATGGGAGTTCACTAAGAACATCAGGGCCCCTGCGAGTTGTCGATAGTCGGTGGGATTTCCCAGCTTGGGCCCAGCAGTGCTTCCACACAACTTCTTAAATTTGAGTTCCATCGGTGTCGACACAGACTTACAGTCCACCATACAAAATCTCTCCAGTAGCTTCACAACATATTTTCCTTGAGAAAAGAAAATATCTCCTGGCCTTTGCTAGACCTCCAAGCCTAGGAAATAGTGCATCAGTCCTAGGTCTTTGATCTCAAACCTGAAAGCTAGCTCCCTCTTACATTGATGAATGAGAGGGTCAGCACCTGTTAGGAAGAGAACATCCACATAGAGAACTAGAATGAGAGGCCTTTCTCTATCAACCTTAAAATAAAGGTTTGGATTAGCATTACTTCGAGTGAAGCCCAGCTTCATCAAGTAGCTATCTATCCTCTCATACCAAGCCCTGGGGGCTTGCTTCAACCCATAAAGGGCTTTCTTCAACCTGTATACATAGGTGTCTCTATTTTGGACTTCGAACCCCAGAGGTTGCTCCACATCAACCTCTTCCTTTATTGAACCATGCAGTCTTCATATCCATCTGATGGGGACTCCATCCTTGCATTGCAGCAAAGGCAATGATAGATCGGATGGTGGTATGGTGGGCGACAAGTGCAAATATATCATCATAATCTATGTCTTCTTTTTTAGAGAAGCTTTGAGCAACAAATCTTGCCTTGTACTTTTCAGCACTTCCATCGGCTCCATGCTTGATCTTGAAGATCCATTTCGAGGTGACAATAGATTTGTCCTTTGGTCTCGGGACCACTTCCCAGACATCATTTTTTATAATTGACTTATATTCTTTGTGCATAGCATCCCCTCCAAACTTGATGCTTTACAACTTCTTCAAATGATCCAAGCTCAAATTGTACAATTGTACTCATGGCTGCTAGGTAGCCTTGGTACCTATTAGGCTTCTTGCTTTCACGGAATGTTCCTCTCGGGGCAACATGTCTCTCGACATCCTGGAGAGTGTCCCTGAGCCATGAGGGTATCCTCTTATTAGGAGGTGGATCAATAGGATCCATCGGTCCTTCAACATCGGTCATAGGTTCATCCTTTGGTTCTTCCTGCCTTCCAGCTTCTTCTTCTTTGTCTTCCTTTGAGCTAGGAAGATTTCTTACTTTCTTGAGGGCAGCATCTTCATCGAAGGTTACATCGTGGCATATCTCCACTTCTCTTTGACTAGGCACATAGATTCTATATGCCTTCAAAGTTTCACTATAGCCCACAAACATTCCCTTCTTTCCAGAAGCATCCATCTTGCTTCTCTTTTCTTTCGGCACATGAAAGTAAACAGGACTTCCAAAAACTCTAAAGTGGGAGACATCAGGCTCCTTACCAGAGAAGACTTCTTCGGGAGTTTTGGAGTCCAAAGTGGAATGCGGGCATCTATTTTGAACATACATAGCAGTGTTCGCAGCTTCTCCCCATAGAAACTTCAGAAGACCTTGGTCATATAACATGGCACGAGCAGCTTCCACAATGGTCCTGTTCTTTTCTTTCAGCAACACCATTTTGCTCTAGAGTATACACAATTGTGGTCTCCCTCTTAATGTCAGCTTCCTTGCAAAAGTCATTGAATTCATTTGACTCATACTCGGTCCCATTGTCGATCCTCAAATTTTTGATTTTCTTCTCGGTTTGATTTTCCACCAAGGCCTTGAAGGTACAAAACCATTTGAATGCTTTGTCCTTCTTCTTCAATAAATATATCCAAGTCTTGCGAGAGAAGTCATCTATAAAAGTCATGTAATAGGAACATCCTCCCAAGGATGTTACGGGCAGCATACCAAATAAATCAGAATGTATTAATTGCAAGATATCAGATGTCTTTCTGACACTTGAGGGGAATGGTCCCCTTGTATGCTTCCCTTCAGCACAACCCTAACATATACCTTCATGATCATCTTTAAACTCGAGCATTCCTGTTACCACCTTCCTTGCTTCGAGAAGGGATTTGTAATGAAGTTGTGCAAACCTCCGGTGCCATAACTCGGTTTGAAGAGTTGTATCACATGACATAGCCCCCAACGGACTTCCTCCAACCTGGTAGAGTGTATCAACTCTAAAACCAATAGTAAGAGCTTCTTTGAAGTTCTTCTTCCAGATGCGTACCTTTCCATCAACGAATGCCACCTTGAATCCTTTGTCTTCCATTTCCGAAATAGACAAAAGGTTCTCCTTCAAATCAGCTACGTACAACACATCTTGCAAGCGGAGGACTTGACCTTGAGATAGATGAAGGGTCCCTGTCCCTGTCACAGGATATGCGACATTATCTCCAAGGATAATTTCTATATTAGTATCCTTATCAATCAAATCAGAGATGGCTTCTTTATAACCAGTGAGGTACCTTGAAGCACCACTATCAATCAACCAGACATCCAGGGTGTCAGGAGGAGATGCAGCAAAGAGGGCAGATACAAGAATATATTCATTTCTCTTATTATCAACAACATTAGACTCATCATACTTGCAATTTCTTGACCTCTTGAAAGGTTGTCCATTTCCACTACAATCAGAGGGAGCCTTCCTTTTTCCTTTGAACCTATTGTTCCTTTGATTTCCATTCCCCTTAAAATTGTTGTTGTCATAATCCTTGGGAGAGTCCCTTCTATTGGGGCACTCTCTTGCATAGTGACCAGACTTGTTACAAGTGTAACATCTTCTTCCATGGTTTTGATTTCTTGGGCCACCATGGTTCTTCTTCTTTGCATAAGCAGCGAAGGCAGTAGGGTCACCTCTATTTCCATTAGAGAGATGATCTCTCTCCATCATTCTTGGCTCCTCTTGAGTGCATCTAGTCAGCAATTCATCGAAATCAGGAATCATATTATTATTAAGAATCGTAGTATTAAATCCATATCAGTCTCAGGGAAGTCCTCCAAGAGCAATGAGGACGAGCTCTCGATCAGCTACTTCGTCTCGTATGGCAAGGAGATCATTCCTGATTCCTGTGAGCCTCATAAAATATAATGGACACTCATGAATCTTCCCCTGCACATAGTCCATGACATCTTCATCTTCTAATGCCAAATCCAAGGACATCTTCCATGGATGATAATCAATCTTGTCAGTGAATGTATCATCAGATTTGAAACCCTTGTAGGTTGAGGAGGCCATTGGTCCTTGACAAGACTTCTTTGGTGATTTCTTTTCACACTATCTTGGGATTTGTCTTCACCTCAGCTCTAATACCATCTTAATTTTAGATAACCATGATATGTTCTATGCTTAATGCAGTTTTACTTCAATCTTTCTTATAGGCCCAATTCAATTTAGCAATCACATAAACATGAAATTAAAATGTTGATAGAACATAATAATAGATCAACAGAAGACAAGCCAAATAATGTATCAGAATTCTTCTTGTCCAGCAAATGGATAGATAAATGTTTGTTACAGCAGTCAACAGGATGCCCCAACCAGCAAAGCCTTGAGTTGGTCAAACCAACTTCTCCAACAGCCAAATCAGCCTTCCACAAGTGTCACACGCACACCTCAAAGACAACTCCAAAATTCAATGCAAGTCAACAAAAGAATCCCTCATCCAGATTTCCAGCATCCAGATTTTCGGCATCCATATTTCCGGCATGCATTTCTGGCATCCATATTTCCGGTATACATATTTCCGGCATCATCCATATTTCTGGCATTCAAATTTTCGGAATCCATTTCGACATCCATATCCGACATCATCCATATTTCCGACATCCAGATTCCCACGTGGGAAAGAGAGAAGCCTCTTCTAGGTTGTACGAACCAATTAGATCATGAGGAATGTGTGTGATGAGATGATGATGAAATGGACATCATCTCTCTCCAATTTATATCCATCAATGAGGGTGTGTGACAAATTTGTAGGGCGTGTGAGCTTACATTACAAATCTGGCCGACCTTACACGTGTGGAAAATAAAATCAAAATATATGTTCTGCTCATCCAAACAAGATGATCTTTAGATCAATCTTACACCTCTCCGAAAGGGGAATCCAACAAAAATATAATCATCATCATATGAGCAGTGCAACATGGGGTTTGGACCTAGTTGCCCAAAATTAACATATAATCACGATGGATACCTTGGAAAAGAATTTGGAGAATGTATATTGAGGTGTTGCTCATAAAAGGAAAACAGGATATGTTGTTGCATGTGAAGTAGGAAAGGAAGTTGTATGGTTGAGAAAATGTCTGTCAACATTTTTTGGGAAGCCTCTAAGTCCTGTAACCCACCACTTTGTGGTGACATCCCTAGGAGAATTTTTTTCTCCATGATTGTCCTCAGTCGGCAGCCAACAACCCCTTGTACCCATCAACTAGCTCGTCGTGCCATTTCTCCGCCACCTGAGCCAGCCATGTGGTCCCTCACCCATCTGTATTGATTGTATGTTTGAAGGTGGGCCTCTAGAACCTAAAGGTATGCCTTGTCATTTGGTAATTGAGTCTTGGGTTTACTTATCATGGATACTTGTCATTTGGTAATTGACTATTGGGTTTACTTATCATGGATACTCCTGGGCATGGATTGATGGTGGGATTCGGCGGAAAGAGTGGGCTTCATTTGTGTTTTTGTCCCCTTGACCTCTTTTGGATGTTACCATTGGATTTTAGTCTTGTGGGATCTCCTTTACTGACCATTTTGTTTTAGGGTGGTACTACTTGGGAAACCCCGACTTTGGTTGTGTGGTCCCGCTCCCTTATCGACATATACCACTCCCCTTCCATTCATTATACCCCCATTCATCATCTCTCCCACCTAGGTCCACATTTCCTCACTGGGTCCACATAGGGTTAGCCTCCCCATTCCCTTGCCCCCACCTTGGTTCAGGCTTGGAACGATGCCCTGGAGGTTGAAACAACTGAAAAGAAAAGTAAAAGCATAAATGGTCACATTCAATAGGAAAATGTACCACAAGATGCAAAATATGGTCGAGACAAACATATGTAGCACGTGGGCAGAAGCCAATGCGTGAGCTCTACCCCATACCCATGGCCTTCAACCTGGTTCCTAGGCCCTAGATGAGCCTCCTTTATTATTCAGGTACCCATGATTGTCCCAACCCGTGGAGGGCAATGAACCGCCCCACCAAAAAGGGGGTATCCACTGCTATATCTTACACATTCTGCTCTTATCCTTGGAGCCTGAGCAGTTAATCAGAGAAAAAATTATAAAAGGAAAAAAGCATATAAATAAGGGTGGAAAAATGAAGGCCAAGGCATTCATGTACCGCGATTTCTCCCTCCTATACATTATATACCTAAGTGTGGGATTCCCTTTTTTTTAGCTACCCTTATGCCCCAATATGTGGCCCAAGATTGCCCCCCTTCATTTCCTATTCCATTCACCTCTTTATCACATGTCACCACCATTTGAGGGATGTACTTTGGACATCATATCCCCTCTAAAAGTAGAAACCACCTAATAAGGTACTTGGCTAACCCCCTTTGGAACTTGGAGACATTAGCACATGCCAAAGCCCAGTATGGAAGGGCATGCCATTATGAAGTGTCCACTTGTTGCCCATGGTTTGTAAGCTCTTTTACCTGATTACTTTAATGACTTGTTGTGCTGGAAGGCTACGGGAGGCATTGGATATTATGCATGATTGCAGATGGTGTCCATTCTGGGTTTGGTCTCCCTATATGTCCTAACCCTCTAGAGGGCCACATTTGCACATGTAGGGTGTGTGTAGACTCTAGAGAGCCATGGAAAACACTCCATGGATCCCCAGATATGTTCAGAGATTACTAGAGATCCATCTTTTGGACGAGGAAGATGCACTTGGTACACTTTGCCCAACTGGACCCACAGGTGCACCACACACTTGGCAAGTGTTCCAGGACTTGTACGATGACATGGCAGCATTCATTCCATCATATGAGCCCTTACAAATGGTCTACAAGCATCTTCGATTCATATGGAGACCCATGAGGTCATTGGTGTGCCCCCACACCCTCTAGGAGCACCATAGGTTTATTGATTGGAGAACAAGGGGCCACCACCTTGTCCATCACTTTGGAGGATCCTATTCATCATTATGGCACTTATGGACCTCATCAGGCCTCTTGGAGGGCCCTACGACATTCATAGATTATTATTTGACTTCTTAAGACGCTTATTATTTCATTTGTGAGCTAGTTTGGTGGACTTGTCACCAAAAGTTAGTTAATTTGCACATTATTTTATTATTAGGGGCTAATGTAGGCACATTAGGTAATTTGAACTCTTAATGAGTGTATAACTAGGAGTTAGATGAATTCATTTTGCATCATCACTTGGATTTGGATCATTCTCTCCTTAGAGAACTTCGCACTTTTTCCTTTGTGGATATTTTTGGATAATGGATGAATTTTGATGTATGGATTGGGTTCTTCTTATCTTGAAGCTTCTTATATTGCAAATGTGTTGCTGGTTGGATATATTCTCTAACATGTAAGTGCAATTTCAACGCTATTTTCTTGCATTTTGCTCCATACATTGGTTATGAGATTTTCGCTATTTTAGGGTTAATTGTTGCATGCATTTACAACATCAATGTGAAATTATGTTTCTATTTAGCTTATCTCTATGTATGGGCCATGTTTGATGAATGAATTTTCCTAGAGATCGAGTTATCTCAATAAGCCTCTTCCATTTGCAATGAAGTATAAACAATTTTAAGGTCACTTTTCTTCTCTTACCCTTAACATTGGATGAAGTCGACTTTGAAAGCCCCCTTGAACAAGAAATGAAGTCCATCTTCATAATTCTCCTTGACTCCATATCCCCAAGAGGAATTAGGCACTAATCCATCAAAGGGTGGTCATTTGAACCATATTCTTTCACGTTTTGCTCCCTCTTCTAGGTCTAGCCACGCTGGGCCACCTAGGGCATCAATTTCCCGACAAACTAACCCTAGAAATATTACGATCTCCTAGGCCCTACTGCACTGGTGTGTCCTAGAGGTCTCCTCCAAATTTGCAGAGATTTCGACGGTGGGATTCTGAGATATCCCAATCCCTAGGTCTAAGATCAAATATTTCCCTAGTGTTCCCAAGGCTGGTACCTCATAGGATTAATTTGACATCTTTAAGTGAAAATTCTTGCTTGATCCTTTCCCCTTGCCTTGGTCAGTTTAAGAATATCATCGGTTGCTAGATTCCATCCCCTTAACCTGGGTTGGGTCCACTTGGCCCCGTGTGGTCCCATTTCTTATCAAAAACAATTCATCAAGGGAAACTCGAGAATCCAAGTTCCATAAGTATTCTAGTGATTGGGAAACTCGTTTTCAGGTCATATTCCTTTAACCTAACCCTCAAATCCTCACCTCCTTTCCCTAGAAAGTCTTGAACCTTGCTTAAAGAGCAAGCAAGCTCCATTCTTAATCCTATCCTAAGGAAAGGGTCTTTAAGGTCACTTCACACCTATTCATTGATCCATCCTTTATAAGTGACTTCTTAATTACCAGGTCTCCTCCCATCGGTGAAAGTCCGTAAAGAGCAGCGAGTCTTAGCTGTGGTGACAATGGGCTAAGCCTCCATCATTGCCCTTGACCTAGCAGTTGCCCTCTTACGAGTCCGTCCCTTTTAGGTCCCCTGCTGGTTTGAGTGGTAACATTTTTGGCATCATTGTCGGGGACACGAGACGTGTGTTTTGTTCCCCTTACGACATATTGACATATCATTATTGGCGACTCCATTGGAAGAACGAATCCCTAGTTCTTCATTGAATTTTAAGGTCGATGCTTGTAGGGTGAAGAAAGCATTTTTCTAGGTATCTCTAAATTCATCCAGGCGACTCCTACATACTTTTCATGTATATCTCAAATAGGTTGTCTTTCTTTGATAAATTCTCGCTTTGGACATCACTAGTGTCCCTGGGCACCCCAATCATGTCACGGAAAGGATGGTACATGGGGTACCCATGTTTGATGGTGACCCAAGCTCCGCAATTACCCATGTGGAGAGATTTAATGCACATACTTCAAAGGAGAAAGTGGTCCACCAAGATGTTTTTATGTTGTTATTCTTTAACTCCCTCTATGGTCATAACTCATGGCTGCAAAATCACAAACCTAGGAGCATCTCATCTATTGAGGAATTCATTGTTGGCTTTCTTAGACATTTTCAAGTATGCCCCACATTGAGCATTCAAGAGGGGGCCTTCATCGAGCATCATCAAGACCTTGAGAACCTAAGTGATGAATTGGAAGATGAGTCCTCCTTGGGACCACATGATGAAAAGGATGATTTTGAGAACACGTGTTGGGAAGGATGAATCCATGGAAAGTGAAGTTGAGACTAACCTTACCTTTCTCAAGGATATTACTTTCGATGAATCTCCTTTTGAGAACCTTGAGGAAGGTGATCCCATTAGCCCCTTGGAAGTTGACATTGAAGATTACTTCCACATTGAAAAGGGTAAATGGGAAATTGTTGGTCCTCAATTTGATTGTGCTCCCATTTATGACACCAACGAGGAAGATGAGGTTGAGAGTGGTATCCCCTTTCTCTCAGGCATTATTTATGATGACATATCCATCGATACCCTTGAGAAGAAGGATCATTATTTTCCCTTACATGAAAAGGATGATTTTGAGGAGGAAAAACTTGTTGATTACAAGTTCATCACCTCAAGTCTCCTACAAATGATTACCTCGCCCCTTTTCAAATGATCCCGACTGACCATGAGCCCTTTCTCCCTTCTAAGTATGGTGTCAAGGAAGAACCCCTCATTGAATACACTTTATCTTCTTGGGCACCCCCTCAAGATCATGATCAATCTACAATCTCCCCTTTTCAGTGTGATCATCATGGGCGACCTACTTTTGTTTTTCCATCTCATCAGTCCCTCTTTCCTACCAATCATAACCTTGTTGAGGCAATAAAATATGACATTAATGATAACGGAAATAATATGCCCGAGGTTGTTATCCATCAAAAATTTATGAGCCTAATCATTGACATATCTATATTTTGGTTAGAAGAGAGGATCTCATGGACTAGATTACATCCTTTCCGTACCTACTCTCATGTGATTATCCATATGTGGGCATTCTATTTCCTACCTCCCATTAGCCCTATCATCCATGTGATTATGTCCACATTCGCTTTGACATTTACTACATGAGTAATCATATAGGCTGAAATATTTATATTGATTTTATGATATGTTGGTTGCATTAGCTTTATGATTACAGTTAGTATTAGTTTTGTACCATATGCATGTTAGAGTAGGATGCATTGCATGATCATTTCCTCATTAGAACTAACATCATATGATATTGCTCACGGTAGATTAGCTGCATTTAGATTAAAAAATTGCATATTTTTATTACTTGTTGATTTTAGGTCTGACATTAAGCATGGGTGATCATAAGACACTGTGAAAAACATGTTGCCCCGTGGTTTTATTCGTTGATATGTGCAAGTAACAGGTTTGCGGTGACCAAGAGATTGTTGGAGTTCTCATGACCTCTCGTTTGAGTAGCTTTGCCCACTTCTTCGAGAGATCATGTCCTAGTTGGAGCCAGATGTTACCCACCACTTCGTGGGTGCCATTCCTAGGAGAAATGTTTTCTCCATGATGGTCCTCAACCGGCAGCCAGCAGCTCCTTGCAGCCAACAACTAGCTCATTGTGCCATTTCTCCGCCACCTCAGCCAGCCATGTGGTTCCTCACCCATATGTATTGATCGTATGTTTGAAGGTGGGACTCCCGAACCTAAAAGTATGCCTTGTCATTTGGTAATTGAGTATACAGTTTACTTATCATGGGCACTTCTGGGCATGGATTGATGGGGAGGATTCGGCGGAAAGAGTGGGCTTAGTTTGTGCTTCTGTCCCCTTGACCTCTTTTGGATGTTACCCTTGGATTTTAGTCATGTGGGATCTCCTTTACTGACCATTTTGTTTTAGGGTCATACTACTTGGGAAACCCCGACTTTGGTTGTGTGGTCCCGCTCCCTTATCCACATATACCACTCCCCTTCCATTCACTATACCCCCATTCATCATCTCTCCCACTTAGGTCCACATTTCCTCACTGGGTCCACATAGGGTTAGCCTCCCCATTCCCTTGCCCCCACCTTGGGTCAGGCTTGGAATGATGCCCCGGAGGTTGAAGCAGCTAAAAAGAAAAGTAAAAGCATAAATGGCCACATTGAACAGGAAAATGTACCACAAGATGCAAAAGATGTTCAGGACAAACATATGTAGCACGTGGGAAAAAGCCAATGTATGAGCTCTACCCCATACCCATGGCCATCACCCTGGTTCAATAAGCCCTAGATGAGCCTCCTTTATCATTCAAGAACCAACGATTGTCCCAACCCCTGAAGGGCAATGAACTTTGCCACCAAAATGTAGGTATCCACTGCTATATCTTACACATCATGCTCTTATCCTTTGAGCCCGAGTAGTTAATCAAAGAAAAAAACATATAAGGCAAAAGGCAGATAAAGAAGGGTGGAAAAATCAAGACCGGGGCACCTTATGTACCACAATTGCTCCCTCCTATACATTATATACCAAGGTGTGGGCTTCCCTTTTTTAGCTACCCTTGTGCCCCGATATGTGGCCCAGAATTGCCCCTCTCATTCCCTATTCCATTCACCTCTTTATCAGATGTCACCACCATTTTAGGGATGTACCTTGGACATACTACCCCCTCTAAAGGTAGAAACCACCTAATAAGGTACTTGGTTAACCCCCTTTGGAGCTTGGAGACATTAGCACATGCCAAAGCCCATTATGGAAGGGCATGACATTATGAAGTGTTCACTTGTTATCCATGGTTTGTAAGCTATTTTACCCGATTACTTTAATGACTGTTGTGTTGGAAGGCTAGGGGACGCATTGGATCTTATGCAAGATTGCAAATGGTGTCCATTCTAGGTTTGGTCTCCCTATACGGGGTCCTAACCCTCCAGAGGGCTACACTGGCACATGTAGGGTGTGTGTAGAGAGCCATGGGCCTCCACAGCAGTAGACAGCACTCCATGGATCCCCAGAGATGTTCAGAGATTGCTAGAGATTCACTTTTGGACACGGTGCACCACACACTTGGCAGGTGTCCCAAGACTTATACGACGACATGGCAGCATTCATTCCATCATTTGGGCCCTTACAAATGGTCTAGAGGCATCATCTTCGATTCATATGGAGACCCATGAGGTCATTGGTGTGCCCCCACACACTCTGGGAGCCACCCCATTATCCATCACTTCGGAGGATCCTATTCATCATTATGGCAATTATGGACCTCATCGGGCCTCTTGGAGGGCCCTACGAGATGCATAGATTATTATTTGACCTTTTGAGAGGCTTATTATTTCATTTGTGAGCTAGTTTGGTGGGCTTGTCACCAGAAGTTAGTTAATTTGCACATTATTTTATTATTAGGGGCTAATGTAGGCCCATTAGGTAATTCGAACTCCTAATGAGTGTATAAATAGGAGTTAGATGAATTCATTTTTCATCATCACTTGGATTTGGATCATTCTCTCCTTAGAGAACTTCGCACTTTTTCCTTTGTGGAGATTTTTGGATAATGGATGAATTTTGATGTATGGATTGGGTTCTTCTTATCTGGGAGCTTCTTCTATTGCAAATGTGTTACTAGTTGGATATATTCTCTTACATGTAAGTGCAATTTTAACGCTATTTTCTTTCATTTTGCTGCATACATTGGTTATGATATTTTTGCTATTTTAGGGCTAATTGTTGTATGCATTTACGGCACCAATGTGGAATTATGTTTCTATTTAGCTTATCTCTATGTATGGGCCATGTTTAATGAACGAATTGTCCTAGAGATCGAGTTATCTCAATAAGCCTCTTCCATTTGCAATGAAGCATAACGCTTTTAAAGTCACTTTTCTTCTCTTACCCTTAACATTGGACGAAGTCGACTTTGAGAGCCTCCTTCAACAAGAAACAAAGTCTATCTTCATAATTCTCCTTGACTCCATATCCCCAAGGGAAACTAGCACTGATCCATCAAAGGGTGGTCATTTGAACCATATTATTTCACATTTTTGTCCCTCTTCTAGGTCTAGCCACGCTAGGCCACATAGGGCATCAATTTCTCGTCAAACTAACACTCGAAAAAATTTGATCTCCTAGGCCCTACTGCACTGGTGTGTCCTCAAGGTCTCCTCTGAATTTGAAGAGATTCTGATGGTGGGATTCTGAGATATCCCAAGCCCTAGGTCTAAGATCAAATTTTTCCCTAGTGTTCCCAAGGCTAGTACCTTTAACATCTTTAGGATCAATTTGACATCTTTAGGTGAAAATTCTTGCTTGATCCTTTCCCCTTGCCTTGGTCAGGTTAAGAATATCATTGGTTGCTAGATTCCATCCCCTTAACCTGGGTTGGGTCCACTTGGCCCAGTGTGGTCCCATTTCTTATCAAGGACAATTCATCAAGGGCAATAACGGAATCCCAGTTCTATAAGGATTTTAGGGATTGGGAAACTCTTTTTCAAGTCATATTCCTTTAACCTAACCCTCAAATCCTCACCTCGTTTCCCTAGAAAGTCTTGTACCTTGCTTAAAGAGCAAGCAAGCTCCATTCTTAATCCTATCCTAGGGAAAGGGTCTTTAAGGTCACTTCACACCTATTCGTTGATCCATCCTTTATAAGTGGCTTCCTAATTACCAAGTCTCGTCCCATCAGTGAAAGTTCGTAAAGAGCAGGGAGTCTTAGCTATGGCGACAGTGGGCTAAGTCTCTAGCGTTGCCCTTGACCTACCAGTTTCCCTCTTACGAGTCCCTTTTAGGTCCCCTGTTGGTTTGAGTGGTAACAAGTCCTACTGTGATAAATTGAGAAGAAACATCAAGATGCCTGAAGACCCTTAAGGTTTGTGTTTACTTATGTATTTGAAAGTTTGTTACTGATTGGGGTTGTGTTTGTACAGGTAAATCTCTTGGAGTTTTGGTAACATGTTTCACATGCTTGTTGTTACCAATTTGTTTGATCGGGAGGGATTTGTTACTGATTTGAATAATCGAGAAGTGTTGAGGCATAGTGTAATGCCTGGGAAGACATCTAGCCAACCTGTGTGTTGATGTCTAGTTCCCGAAGTAAGGAAGGTGGCGTTGGTCATAGAGCTCTGACCTTGCATTACGCACCTTGTTCCCTGGGTTGATGGTTAGCAAGCCTGATGGTACCTAAAGTGGCTGAAAGCTTTAGTCCATCTTAGTCCCACCCGAAAAGATTGCCCTGGTCAGGAATCTAGTCTGTGGCACAGTGGGTGCCTAAACTCTTCATGGACCTGGATAGATTTCTCTAGTCAAGAATCTGGTCTATGGCACCGTGGGTACCTAAACTCTTCATGGACCTGGATATATTGCCCTGGTTAAGAATCTAATCTATGGCATCGTGAGTGCCTAAACTCTTCATAGTTCATGTGTTTTGAGATCTTCCATGTACTTGTATATGTATGTATGAATACCTGCCTAGTTAAGAGGGAGTGTTGAAGAATGTAACTAGGTTCGGTCTTCATATTTGTATTTGAGTCATAATGAATTATTATTATTATTATGACTTATTAAAGCATGGGTTTCATGCTTAGGTCATCATGTTTTAGGTCAAAGTCCCCATTGAGGACCTCTAGGATTTATATTGTCATTAGAGTCATTGTCCATTTTTATGAGAGCCATCTTGGGCTTTTGAATCATGTAAAAAGAATTATTATTGAGTCAAATAATTCATTTGTCACCGCCACACCAAGTCGGCCCTCACTTGTTCAAGTCGGCCTACATGAGGGTAATTCGAACTCCAGAAGAGGCTATCTATACAGTGCAATTCGATGCATTTGAGGCATCACACACAAGTTCGATATACAAGCAGAAGAAGTTGCAGAGTACGAAATTGCAGAAGGAGAAGGAGGATTACAAGATCGAAGTTTTCTAGGTCATCTCTCTCACTCGTGTGAATTTATTGGCCTACTGCATCAAGGTTGAAGTTATGTTGTTGCATCGAAGTTGTTGCTAAGGTCGAAGTTGCTACTGCATCAAGGTCGAAGTTGTTACAACTGCTAGATCGAAGTTTTTGCTGCCACTACTAGATTGAAGTATTGTTGCTACTACTACCGCTACTCTAGGTCGAAGATATTGCTGGAAGGTTATCATCTGCAGAAAAAGGGAAGGGTTGACTTGGTGATTGGAGGGAGTTTGTGTCTAGGTCAAAAGAGTCTTGGATTATCTCGTGAAACTATTGAAGGAAGAGTTGTTGACTGGGTTTTCCCCTAGATAGGGGTTTTTCCTTGGTTGTCCACCTACATCTAGTGTCCTTGATCTTCGTGTTATGGTTTTGGTAATTGCTTCATGAACTAATATAAAAGAAGAACACAAGAAAGTTAATAAGAAAATAAGAAAATCACAAGCAATTATCATCGTAAAGAAAATCTTTCTTCCTTTCTGATTTTCCAACACTCCTAAGTCTAATATAAATAGACCATCGTTAACTTCATTTGGAGCATCACATCATCACTCAACAAGTTCGATCTAATCTGAAAAATCATTGGAGACTTCACACATGCAAAGGACAAGGAGATATTTTATGTTTGACAGAGTTGACTTTTTGTTGGATGGTGTTGTCATTGATGTCAACCCATGGAGTTGACTAGGTTTGACTTTGACTAAAAACACCAATCATTGATGTCAAATTGTTAATGAACGCTTCTTAGTAATTTTTGGATTACATCAAGTTGGCAGCTACATTGTTGGATGGTTGAAAACCCGAGTCCTAGGGTTTGGGTTCCTTGGACTGTGGACATACCCTGATTTTGTCGAGGGTTTTTGAAGGGACAAAACATCGAGTTTGACTTGGAGATCCATGTCATTGGATTCTCTTCGTCGAGATCTTTCCGGTGGTATGTGGTACGCCACATAAGTCCTCCTAGTTTGAGAGAAAATTGAGTTTGAAGTTGCAGAACCCACTTTTTCGGCCAAAACCCCAAGGGGTGGTGACTTGGCTTACTTCATTGGTTGTGGGCATCCAAAATTTGGTATATGGGTTCTTCGGTCATGTTTCATGGTACAAACATCCTAGGAAGGGCATTTTCCATTTAACTAATTAGCATCAAAAACTCCTTACTTAAGCCTAATTCATTATTATAAAGAGTATATGGGCTTTGCTTAGAGCCTAAGTTGAGATATTAATAATGCTAACTAATGAGTCAAAATAATGGATAACTTTAAAGATCCCAAAGGCCACCTACAACGTTCACCTAAGAAGCCCTACAAATTTATAGAAATAAATTTCTAAACTAACTAATTCCTAAAGGCCTAATCTTCTACCCATAAGGGCAACAATCTAAGTCAACCAATTAACAATATTTATTAATAAGAATTTAACCTTTTAATAGTATCTTAGAACTTAAGACGTCTATCTTTAGAATCCCTTACTAGTCCCTCCAAAACACTATAAAAGGAGACCTAAAAACCTCCTAAAATACATCATTTTCAACAACATTGTACTTATCCCTCTCTGAAATTTTCGGCTGTCTAAGGATCTCTGAGGCAGAGGAAGATTCATACCTTTTAAGGTACAAAGGAAACACCTAAGGGCAGCAAAAATTTCCTTGGTAGTTCTTCTCCTACTCGGCCCTCTGAGGTAAGCCTCTTTATTATGTTTATCATTTATGTTTTGACTTGAGTGATGATTGGGTATCTTTTGTCTTGTGCAGACCTCGGCCTAGGTGTCTCTGCGGTTAGGGCATTTTTTTTTGTGTGTTCTGCCTTGAATATGGGACTCAGTCTCTACTACAAAATTCTGTCATGACATTATTTCCTTGATTTATTTAGTTCAGACACTTTCGGACTTGGAGGAGAAGGCTCAGTCCTTGTGTGAGCTTTCCTTTCAATTAGAAAAGAAAGTTCTGTGAGTTCATGTCAGGAGTGAAAGCTTGACCTCAGCTAGGGCAAGTCACTAGGATTGATTAGGCCCTTGGTTGAGAAGTGAAATTCTGGGCATGTCTTAAAGACTAATTTGATCCTTATAAAAGCTTATGTTTAGACATTTTTTAGGTCTTGTCAAAGTCTGGTTAGGGTGGACTGTGTTAATCAAAATTGGTAGGTTTTTCTAGGTTTGGTTTAAGTCTAGTGAAAGGAAGTTTGTTCTCCTACAGTTGTCATTATATAGTGTTGATTCTCACCATAAGACAGTGGCAGTAATCTCATGTTAAGTTAATTAATTTCAAGAACCAAGGGTAGTAACCCAATCATTGACTTTGAATTTTATTTTTGTGCATCTTGTTGACAAACCTCTCATTGCAATTCTGAACCAAAACACAGTGACATTATACTTACCTTATGTGACTTTGCAATAATAAGATAGTGTGACTTAACAGTAATCTGACTTCATAGACTCAGAGTAACTTGACTTGTCTACACACAGGTTTGACACATAAATACAAACAAATTTGACAGTGAAACTTATACAATTGAAGACGCAAACACTCTTGTGAATATCCTTGTGTAACAGTGAGAGAAGTTTGGTCCTTGACTTGACAACTTGTAAACAGCACTTGTAACTGTGATGTGACTTGTGCATCAATCATGTGACTATTGACTGATAGCTTAACCTTAATGTACAACAGTGTTAATTCTGGGCAACTAGGTCCAAACTCCATGTTGCACTGCTCATATGACAATAGTCATATTTTTGTTGGATTCCTCTTTCGGAGAGGTTCAAGATTGATCTAAAGATCATCTTGTTTGGATAAGCAGAGCATTTATTTTGAATTTATTTTCCACTTGTGCAAGGTCGGCCAGATTTATAATGTAGGCTCACATGCCTAATAGATGTGTAACACACCCTAACTGATGGATATAAATTGGAGAGACTTGGAGGTCATTTGCTCATCACACATTCTCTCATTGTGATCTGATTGGTTCGATAGCCTTGGGAGGCCTTTTTCCCCTCACACGTGTGGAGGTGAAGCTGTTGTTTTCTGCGGATCTGATTAGGGCTTTTTGCTGCAGCATTGACCATGGTCGACCCTTGGTCATTTGACCTCAAAACTCTGCCAAAAATCCAATTTTGAGAGGTCGTACTGCTGGGAACTGAAATCGAGGAAATCCGAGCTATTTGACCGAAGCCCTAATCTGCAGTGTTGACTTTCTGTTGTTGTCCTGCATTGACTTTGGGTTGACCAGCGTTGACTTGTGATGAGCTGTCTTTGAGGGCTGTGGATGTGACACATGGAGGATTGGCTGACCGAGAAAGGCTTTGTTGGCTGAAGCATCCTGTTGACTACCGTAAGTTCCTAAGTCACCTGATATGGGGATACGGGGATACAGAGATTCGAGAATCGGATTCGGGATACGGTGACCCCCAGAACAGGACAATTCCGGGATACGATACATTATGTATTATTTTATTAAAAAATATATATATATATATATATATATATATTAATATATTAAAAATTAGATATTTTTTATACAAATTCATTGATTCAAACATAGATTTAAGATCTTAGATACTCATACATGATACATCATACAATTGTCAAATTTACTCAGAAAGACAAGATAGTAAGATACTGTAGTTTTCTCTTTAAGTCATCAGAATCAAAATGTGTTACATCAGTACACTGCCAATGGCAAATAGAAATAGAAAATACAAAAAAACTACAGTCTCCAAGACTACAAGCCTGAAGCTTCAATGAGTCAGAGTCAGTGGGTCATCAATCCTCATCATCATAATCAGTATCATTGTCCTCATCCCGATCATCATGCTCACAACTGCTCTCCTCTGGCTCTGATGCATCCTCCTCCTCTGTCATCTCTGCATTTGCTGGTGTGGAGGATGACGCCTCTACTCTATCATCATCAAAAGTGACAGGCTCTAGCACTGGCGCATTGAGATCCAAGTTGGCCAATGCCAAATCAACACTACTGTCCAGACCCATATCATCAGGAAAGACATCCCACATCTTTGTCTTTCCCTTCAACCAATTCTCCCTCTGCCTGCACATGAGACAAAGGTTGGTGTGCACTTACCGGATGCTCGAATCTCTTCGAAAGAACTCCCTTTCTCCTTGCTAACCCTTTCTTCTTGCAAACCCTTGCTCCTTGCTCACTTCACAATCACAAAACGGTGAGAAAGAATGTCAAATTCGGTTTTTTATAACCAAAAATCGCACTTTTTGAAACGGAGAATCCGGCTGTACAGGATTCGGCCGTATCCGTACACGGTACGGTCAGGATTCGCCGTACCCTGTACGGATACGGCCGAATCCCAAGACTCCGGTACAAATCCTGGAGAATCGTATCCGATTCGCCGGATTCGGGATTCGAAGGCCCTGGGGGACGAATCCGGTTTCTTAGGCCTCTAACGCAACAATATCTCATATATTTGCTGGACAAAAGGAATTGTAAATTTGATCTATATTTGGCTTGTCTTCTATTGATCTATTATTGTGTTCTATCAACGTTTTACTTTCATGTTTATGTCATTGCTATTTTGTATCGAGCCTACGAAAGATTGAAGTAAAATTGCATCAAGCATAGAACACCATGGTTATCTAAATTTAACATGGTATCAGAGCTGAGGTGAAGACAAAGTCTAAGCTGGTGTTAAAAGCAATCACCAAAGGAAGGAATCCTATCAAGGACAAATGGCCTCCTCAACCTTCAAGGGTTTCAAGGTTGATGATAAATTGACTGATAAGTCTGATTATCATGCATGGAAGATGTCCTTGGATTTGGTGCTAGAAGATCAAGATGTCATGGACTATGTGCAGGGGAAGATTCAAGAGCCTCCATCAAATGTAGTTGTTGCCATGAAGACGAAGTATAGAAAGGGGGAAATCAAAGCAAAGATGATTATCCGGGATTCTATTCATAAGCACTCAGTTGCTTACATTTCTGAGTTGAACACATCTAAAGAGATGTATGACAAGCTAGTGAGCATGTTCAGGGCTAGCAATGTTAATCAAATCCTTTTCTTCAAGAATCAACTGAAGAATATCAAGAAGGGCAAGGATGAATCTATTCAATCTTATTTTATGAGGCTCATTGAAATCCAAAATAACCTCCTAGCTATTGGGGAAGCAATATTTGATCGAGAGATGGTTCGTATTGCACTTGGAGGTCTCCCCTGTGATTGGTATGTATTCAATACCACTATTCTTAATAATAATGTCATTCTTGATTTTGATGAAATATTGATGAGATGCACTCAAGAGGAAACAAGAATGGAGTATGCCTCTAATGGAAATGGAAGTGACCCTATTGCCTTTGTCGCTCATGCAAAAAAGAAAAACAATGGTGGCCCGAGAAATCAAAACCATGGAAGAGCGGGCTGGCAGTGTAGTGGATCGCAAGAGCACATCTGGACGTTGCTTCACCTTGGGTTCTGCTTCGATATCTTGGATGAGTAGAAAGCAGAAGTCAGTGGCTTTGAGCACTGCTGAGGCCGAATACATTGTAGCAAGTATGGCCTGTTGTGAAGTTGTTTGGTTGAGAAAGCTCTTCAGTGAGTTGTTCGGACATGTGCTAAATACCACCGTTATCCTTTGTGATAACCAGAGTGGGATTCGTATTTTTGAGAATCCTGTATTCCACGATCGATCCAAGCATATTGATATTAAGTACCACTTTGTCCGAGACATGGTATAGCGAGGCGTCGTAAGGCTTGATCACATAGGAACTGATGAGCAGGTTGCAGATATTCTCAAGAAGCCCTGGGGAAGGTCAAGTTCCTAACCTTCCGTGAGAAGCTTGGAATCGTGTAAAGACCCTATTGTGAGGGTCCTGCTTGAGTTGGACTATGAGCTCTGGGAGCTCCGAGGGGCTTGGGGATAGCTTCTTGGAGCTATAAGCACACACAGGGCTAGGCTTGCCGAACCTTGTTGTGCTTCTGCCCCACCGTTATGATGTTTGAGTTGGTTCACCTTCTCTTTTATCTATGCCCCGCATGCATCCTATCCATGGAGTTTCAGACTCATGGGAAGTACCTCTCATTTGGCCAATGAGGTGGGAAATGTGGATAGAGACCAATAGCAAGACCGATGGACGCATCGGAGATTGCAGTACTCTCTATGTCTAGGATGGCACGTGTCCAACACCTTGATCCGGGATCAAGTATGATGAGGTTCTTACCTCAAAACTGACTTCGGGTTAGTATGAGACTCTTTTCGAGTCCAAGAGAGGTTTTTACCTCTAAGCTGACTTCAAGTCAGCCGAGTCTGATGTCTTTGTGACTCATCTTTTTGTTCTATCTGAGAATGAGAGCCAACAAAGCAATTTACGGCAAGATGACGCACGATGTTTGGCGAAAGTACATGATGGTACTGATGGATAGCACTTGTGGACAAATGGAGTTCTCCCTAGTTGAGAGGGAGTGTTAATTTTGGGCCACTATGTCCAAACTCCATGTTGCATTGCTCATATGATGATGGTCATATTTTTGTTGGATTCCTCTTTCGGAGAGGTGCAAGATTGATCTAAAGATCATCTTGTTTGGATAAGCAGAACATTTATTTTGAATTTATTTTCCACATGTGCAAGGTCGGCCAGATTTATACTGTAGGCTCACATGCCTAATAGATGTGTCACACACCTTCACTGATGGATATAAATTGGAGAGACTTGGAGGTCATTTGCTCATCAACTCATCACACATTCTCTCATTGTGATCTGATTGGTTCGATAGCCTTTGGAGGCCTTTTTCCCCTCACACTTGTGGAGCTAAAGCTGTTGTTTTCTGCAGATTTGTTTAGGGCCTTTTGCTGCAGCATTGATCGTGGTCAACCCTTGGTTGTTTGACCTCAAAACTCTGCCAAAAATCCAATTTTGAGAGGCCATATTGTTGGGCACTGAAATCGAGGAAATTTGAGTTGTTTGATCGAAGCCCTAATCTGCAGCATTGACTTTCTGTTGTTGTCCTGCGTTGACCTTGGGTTGACCAGTGTTGACTTGTGATGGGCTGTCTTTGAGGGCTGTGGGTGTGACACATGGAGGATTGGCTGACCGAGAAAGGCTTTGCTGGCTGAAGCATCCTGTTGACTGCCGTAACGCAACAATATCTCGTATCTTTGTTGGACAAAAGGAATTGTAAATTTGATCTATATTTGACTTGTCTTCTATTGATCTATATTGTGTTCTATCAGCATTTTACTTTCATGTTTATGTGATTGCTATTTTGTATCGAGCCTAAGAAAGATTGAAGTAAAATTGCATCAAGCATAGAACACCATGGTTATCTAAATTTAACAAACAATGATTTGATGCCTGGATAGACTTGGAATAATGATAATAACCTCATTTGGAAACCGTTTGTGTATAACATTGTCAACAGTGACATGACTCTTGATAGTGAGTGACTTGACATATGATGTAGAGATGTAACCTACAATTATATCACCATAATTATGCATTATTTAGTGGTTGTACCTACAGTGATCTCAATTATCTTGGCTGCCTATGACACATGATTTAGAACTGCTATGACTGTGAATTAACATAGTTTATTGTGAAATGACTACTAGTTAGTGGTAGCTAGAGAGTGGCATTAACATAAACTATTGACCTTATATGAAAAGTCAGCAATATGACTTACCTAGGCATAACAAGTGTTTTGACATTGATACCTTGCCCTCGTGTTTGTAGCAGCGTTAACATAAGAGTCTTCTAAAGAGTGACTTTGACATGACCTATTGATTTGACAATTAGCCTTGACCTTGACTTAGTAAACTAGTAGTATTGGGTCTAGTCAAGCATGTTGTAGCATACCTAGTTGATGTGATGCATTGATATTACAGTTGGTTTATGACAGCCTCATTATATGTGACTACAGTGAGTGATGATGGCTCCAGGGCATTGACTATCTATGCAGCAGTGTTTACACATATGTTGGTAGCCCTCCTTGGGCCTAGCTCGAGAGCTTTGAAGGTAGGTCATAGGGATGACCTAAGGAACCTTGATTTGTGTCATCATTTGATAGCAGTGCCAGATGATTGCAGCAGTATGAGCAGTATGATGGCTCCAGGGCATTAACTATCTATGCAGCAGTTTTTATACATATGCTAGCAGCCCTCCTTGGGCCTAGCTCGAGAGCTTCGAAGGGGCACCTTGATTTGTATCATCATTTGATAGCAGTGCTAGATGATTGCAGCAGTATGAGCAGTTTGGTACAGTCGAGCGAAGTGATGTTCACTGTTTATGAGCTCGTGAAGCTTATTCATTCAGAAGCAGTGCAGTACATGTGCAGCGATCAGTGATGTGCAGTGATTGTTCAGTTGGTTGATTTGCCAGTGGTTAGTTGAGCACTTTTGTGCAGCGGGTTTTGACAGGATATTTGTATTGAGTAGAGCAACATAATCTTCTTTACAACTTTCTTATATTGATCCAGAGCACAGGGGCTCCAGTCTGAAAATTGTGAAACGTGGTCTGCCAGCTCTTGAAGGTGATTGGAGTCACCTTTAGGTTGTGGCCCGAGAACACTTCAAGGTGGTAGGGTGGTACTCGGGCAGGTCGTAGCTTGCATAGGGCGTTGTGGCGTCCTTTCAGTTAGGGCTAATAAACTACAGGGCTACGAAGCATCCTTCCAATAGGATGTTATTAAACAGAGTTTTGGGGCACTCATCAAGTTGTGGCCTAACTTACAGGGCATTGGGGCATCCTTCTGGTTGCAGTAGGTTATTAGGATTTAGTAGGGTCCTACAGGTTGTAGCCTGTGAATTAGGGGATTGGAGCCTCCTTCAATTGTGGCTGAAAATTTTATGTAACTATTTTTCTTTTGAAGAGGAGGAGAAGACAATTACTAAAGAAGTGTTCGGTGGTTTTTGACTTGGAGGGGATTTTCCACCTAAACATCTTTGTGTCCTCTATTTTATCTTTTGGCATTGTTGTATGGTGTTTTCTACTGTTGATTATTGTTTATGATTATTTGAAGAAGAACAATAATAATAACTGAAGATTAACTAATGTTCTGAAAAGGATTAATAAAGTGTTAATTGCTAAGAAACACTGATTCAACCCCCCTCTCAGTGTTTCCAACACTTTTTGTTTTGGATTGCATTGACCAGCGTTGACCTTCTTATTTGGATTGCGTTCACCAGTGTTGACCTTCTAACTTTGACTTTTTGTAATCTCTCTCTCTATTGAACATTTGATATAATAATAAGATGAATTGATCAAAGGGTTTTCCCCATCTTGGGGTTTTTCCCTGGCATTTGCCAAATCTGGTGTCCCCTTGTCTTGGCTTGTCTTCTTTATTTTGTTATTCATGTTCTATCTACAGTTACTATCAATGTGATTTATGGTTAATGTGATTGCTATTGGAAAACTAAATTGGAAATTGTCATTGGGCTGCTAAAGGACATTGAAGTAATTGTGCTAAGCATAGAACATACCATTGTTAACTAAAATTAACATGGTATCAAAGCACAAGTGAAGACAAAGCCCAAGCAAGAGAGAGAAAAGCAATCACTAAGGGCGATCTGTTAGACAAGATTATTGGACTAGCCTCAATGGCTACTACATCTTACTTCAAATATGAGGATAAGCTCAAGGAAAAATCTGACTATCATGCATGGAAGATGACTTTGGACTTGACTTTGGAAGAGCACGATGCCATGGACTATGTGCAGGGAAGAGTGGTGGAGCCTCCTTCAAATGCATTTGTTGCTGCAAAGACGAAGTATAAGAAAGGTGAGGTCAAAGCTAAGAGAATTATCATAAGACTCCATTCAAAAGCACTTGGTTGCCTATATTTCTGATTTAGGAACATCTAAGGAGATGTACGATAAGTTGGTTGGGATGTTCAAAGTAAACAATGCAAATCAAGTCCTCTTTCTCAAGAACAAGTTGAAGGAAATCAAGATGGATAAATGGGAGTCTATCCAATCCTACTTTATGAGAATAACACAAATCAAGAATGACCTACTATCTGTTGGAGAAGTTATTGTTGATAGGGAGCTGACTCTCATTGCACATGGAGGTCTTTCAAGAGCATGGGATGTGTTTAATACCACCATTCTCAACAATGACAGGATTCCTAGTTTCGATGGATTATTGGCTAGATGCACTCAAGAGGAGACGAGGATGAAGGAGAGAGGCAAGCCTTCAAATGGAAATGAACCTACTGCTTTCTCCGCTCATGCTAGGAGAAAAAATAATGTTGGTCCAAGGAGATAGGGCCAAGGATTCAAAGAAGGAAGAAAAGGAAGGTACTACAATTGCAACAAGTTCGGCCACTATGCTAGAGAGTGTCCTCACAAGAAGAATTCTCCAAGGGATGACGACAACAACAACAACAACAATTTCAAAGGCAATGGAAATCAAAGGAACAATAGGTTCAACAATAAGGGAAAGAGGAATGCTCCTGCTGCTTGAAATGGAAATGGTCGACCTCCTAAAAGGACAAGAAATACTAGGTATGATGAAAGCAATGTTGTAGAAAAACAAGATGAATTTTATCTTATTTCCGCTCTATCTACTGCTTCTCCTCTGAATAATTTGGATCATTGGTTGATTGATAGTGGAGCCTCAGGGCACTTCACTGGGTACAAGGAGGCCCTCTCAAATTTGGTTGAAAAGAAGACTAATTTAGAGATCATACTTGGATATAATGCCACCTACCTCGTGAAAGGGATAGGTATTGTCGCTATTCACTTAAATCAAGGTCAAACCATTCATCTACAAGAAGTGTTGTATGTGCCTGATTTGAAGAACAACTTGGTGTCTATTTCTGCGATGGAAGATAAAGGCTTCAAGGTAGCATTCATTGATGGAAAGGTACGTATTTGGCAAAGAACCCCTAAAGATGCATTTACTCTTGGATTTCGGGTTGATGGTCTCTATCAAGTTGAAGGAAGTCCTTTGCGAGCTTTGGTCAGCGATACTTCTCTTCAATCTGAGCTATGGCACCGAAGGTTCGCCCACTTACATTACAAAGCCTTACCTGGGATAAGGAAGATGGTCACAGGTATCCCTGAGTTCAATATGAACCACGAAGGTGTTTGTCAGGGTTGTGCAGTTGGGAAACTTACGAAGGGGCCATTCCCTTCTAGTGAAAGCAAGACCACTGATATTTTCCAATTGGGCCACTTTGACCTGACAGGTATGTTGCTCGTAACATCATTGGGAGGATATCTATATTATGCAATATTTGTGGATGACTTCTCACGCAAAACATGGATCTATTTCTTAAAGAAGAAGGATGAAGTGTTCAAATGGTTTTGTTCTTTCAAAGCATTGGTGGAAAATCAAACAGGGAAGAAAATCAAGATATCGAAGACCGACAATGGAACCGAATATGAATCAAATGAATTCAATGACTTTTGCAGAGAGGCTGGCATTAAGAGGGAGACAATTGTTCCATACACTCCTGAGCAAAATGGCGTTGTTAAAAGAAAGAATTGAACAATCATGGAAGCCACCCGTGCCATGCTCCATGATCAAGGTCTACCAAAGTTCGTATGGGGAGAAGTTGTCAACACTGTCGTGTATGTTCAAAGTAGGAGCCTGCGTCAAGCTCTGGATTTCAAGACACCCAAAGAAGTTTTCACTGGTAAGAAACCTAATGTTTCTCATTTTAGAATATTTGGTTGTCCCGTGTATTTCATGTGCATAAAGAGAAAAGAAACAAGTTGGAAGCATCTAGGAAGAAAGGTATATTTGTTGGCTACAATGAAAATTCAAAGGCATATAGAATCTATGTGCCTGGAAGTAAGCCATGATGTCACCTTCGATGAAGATACTACCCTTGGGAAAGCTAGAGATCACCCTATCCCAAGGAAGGACAATCATGATGCTACAAAAAACAAGATGACCCTCCAACAGATGAGCCTATGCCCGATGTTGATGGCCCAATGGATCCCATTGATCCACCCCCTGGCAATCCCTCTACCTCAAGGAAAAGACCTTTGTGGCTCAAAGATACTCTCAAAGATGTTGAAAAACATACTACTCCAAGAGGGACATTTCGCGAAAGTAAGAAGTCGAACAGGTACCAAGGGTACTTAGCTATTATGAGCACTATTGTTCAAACTGAGCCATGTACGTTCGAAGAAGGCATAAAGCACCAAGTCTGGAAGTATGCAATGAATGAGGAATATGAATCTCTCATGAAGAATGATGTCTGGGAAGTGGTGCCTAGACCCAAGGACGAGTCCGCAGTCACCTCAAAATGGCTATACAAAATTAAACATAGAGCTTATGTGAGTGTCAAAAAATATAAGGCCAGGGTCGTTGCTCGAAGCTTCTCTCAAAAAGGAGTGGACTATGTTGAGGTATTTGCACTGGTTGCCCGATATAGCATTGTTCGATCTATTATTGCTCTCGTTGCCTCTCAAGGTTGGAGCCTACATCAAATGGACGTTAAGATTGCTTTCTTGCATAGCTCGCTTAAGGAGGAAGTCTACTTGGAACAACCTCAGGGATTCAAAGTACAGGATCGAAGGACACAGGTTGAAGAAATCCCTCTATGGATTGAAGCAAGCCCCTAGGGCTTGGTATGAGAGGATTGATAGCTATCTTATGACGTTGGGATTTACAAGGAGCGATGTTGATCCTAACCTATACTTCAAGGTTGAAAAGGACATGCCTCTCATTTTGGTCCTTTATGTAGATGATCTCCTTCTGACAGGTGCAGACCCTCTCATTTATCAATGCAAGAGGGAGTTGGCTTCCAAGTTCGAGATGAAGGACCTAGGTCTGATGCACTACATCCTAGGTGCAGACCCTCTCATTTATCAATGCAAGAGGGAGTTGGCTTCCAAGTTCGAGATGAAGGACCTAGGTCTGATGCACTACATCCTAGGCCTAGAGGTCTGGCAAAAGCCAGGTGAGATTTTCCTTTCTCAAGGAAAATACATTGTGAAGTTGCTCAAGAGATATGGAATGGTGGATTGCAAGTCTGTGTCTACTCCGATGGAACTCAACTTCAAGAAGCTATGTGGAAGTGTTGTTGGGCCCGAATTGGCAAACCCTTCTTAATATAGACAACTTGTGGAGGCCCTAATGTTCTTGGTAAACTCTCGTTCATACATATGCTTCGTTGTGAATACGTTGAGTCAATTTATGGTCGAGCCTCATCACACACATTGGATTGTTGCTAAGAAGCTCTTGAGATATCTTCGTGGCACAATCAACTATGGGTTGAGATACACTGTCAGGAATTTGAGGCTACATAGATATTCTGATGCTGACTGGGTTCGCAGTGTGGTGGATAGAAAGAGCACGTTAGGATGTTGCTTCTCATTGGGATCTTCTTCCATTTTTTGGATGAGCAGGAAGCAGAAATCAATTACTCTAAGCACCGCTGAGGACGAATACATTGTAGCTAGTATGGCCTGTTGTGAAGTTGTCTAGTTGAGGAAGCTCTTCAGTGAGCTATTTAAGCACGTGTTGGATACCACCGTGATCTATTGCGACGACCAAAGTGGGATTTGCCTTTCAGATAATCCAGTGTTCCACGACCACTCCAAGCATATTGACATCAGGTACCACTTTATTCGAGATATGGTACAACAGGTAGCAATAAAGCTCCAACACATCAGGATTGATGAGCAGGTTGCTGACATCCTCACGAAGCCATTAGGAAAGGTCAAATTCTTAGCCTTCCGAGAGAGACTTGGAGTCGTGGCAGGCCGCAGGACCCTCCCATGAGGGTCCCACTTGAGTTGGACATTGAGCTCTAGGAGCTCCTGGGGAGGTGGGGTACTTGGAGCTATGAGTGACCATAGGGTCAGTGGTTCACCTTCCCCTATACGTGCATTGTGTACAGGGTGATTGGTTCACATTCCCCTGTGATACCCCATGATGGCTGACATTGTGTAGGATGAGTGGTTCACCTTTCCCTACGATTGATATATGCATAGGATGAGTGGTTCAACTTCTCCTATGGCATATGATCAGGATGAGTCGTTCACCTTCTCCTGTTGATGCCCTAGCATACATCCTACCCATGTAGTCTGAGACTCATGGGAACTACCTCTCATCTGGCCAATGAGTTGGGAAAAGTGGATAGGGACCATAGCACTACAAATGGACGCATCTTGTACTGTCGTACTCCTTATGTCTAGGATGCATGGTTTTCAACAACTTGATCTGGGATCAAGTCTGATTAAGGTTCTACCTCTGGACTGACTTTTGTTAGTGGAGAGTGGTAAGGTCTTGTGATGCACTCTCGATCGATTCTTCTTCATTATCTATATCAGTATTCAGCAGAATAAAGATGAGATACAGAGATGGTACATGACGATAGGATGGCATGATGATTGATGATGATCGATGGATTGGCAGGTGGAATTCTCCCTAGTTGAGAGGGAGTGTTAAAATTGGAAACTAGGGCCAAATTCCACTTTAGACAACTCATTTGATGGAGATGATGATTGCATTGAATTCCTATTTTCGAGAGGACTAAAATTGACCTAAACATCATCAAAATTGGACAAGAAAAAATGTGTTTTTGAATTTATGCCCACATGTGTAAATTGTCAAGGTCGGCCACTTCATCATGTAGGCTCATGAAGCCCAAAAGACATGTCACTTCACCCTCAACGACTTGTATAAATATAAGTGACCTCTCACCTCATTTGGAATCATCATCACTCACACATTCTTCTCTCTCCTTCTCTCATTGGTTCGTACAGCTATTGGGCATATTCTTTCTCTCACACGTGTGGCAAGGAGGACGAATTTCAGACAAAATTACAGGGTTGAAAATTTCAGTGTTTCTTGCAATTTTACCAGCGTCAACTTTGACTTTCCAAGAAGATTTTAAGTTCAATCTTTTGGGTAGTTTTCTATTTGGGCAAGCCACACTCTTTGGCACAGAAACCGAGGTGTTCTGAGCACTTTGATTGCAGAGATAAATTGCAGGTTGACCGCAGACTTCAAGACAAAATTTGACCAAGTTTGACCGTAGACTTTGGTACTATTTTTCATTGACTTTGACCTCCTGTTTAGGTCGAGTTTGACTAGGTATGACCAAGCTACCTTAAGGACATTTTGCTGCTACTTTGACCAAAGTTGACTTTCTGGTTAGGGCTGAATTTGACTGCAATTGACTATAGAATTGACAGGCCTATTTTGACTTTGCTTTGGAAAGTCAACTTTGACTTTTTGTACTCTCTCTCTCTCTATTGAACATTAGATATAATAATAAGAAGAATTGATAAAAGGTTTTCCCCATCTTGGGGTTTTTCCTTGGCATTTGCCAAATCTGGTGTCCTCTTGTCTTGGCTTGTCTTCTGCATTTGTTATTCATGTTCTATCTATAGCTACTATCAATGTGGTTTATGGTTAATGTGATTGCCATTGGAATACTAAATTGGAAATTGTCATTGGTCTTCTAAAGGACATTGAAGTAATTGTGCTAACAATAGAACATACCATTGTTAACTAAAATTAACAAAATCTCTTGTGGAAAATCAAACTGGAAAGAAGATCAAGATCCTGAGCACTAATAATGGAGGAGAATACACTTCAAATGACTTCAAAAAATTTTGCAGAGATGTCGGGATTAAGAGGGAGGTAATTGTTCCATACAACCCTCAACAAAATGGAGCTGTTGAGAGGAAGAAGAGGCCCATCCTAGAAGCAGCCAAAGCCATGATTCATGATCAAAAGCTTCCTATGTTTCTGTGGGGAGAAGCAACAAATACTGTTGTATATGTCCAAAAAAGGAGTCCTCATCAAGGCTTGGGAGACAAGACACCTGAAGAAGTATTTACAGGTGTGAAACGGGAAGTTGGACACTTGAGAATATTTTGTTGCCCCGTCTACATTCATGTACCAAAAGAGAAGAGGTCAAAGTTGGAAGCTTCAGGAAATAAAGGTATGTTTGCTAGTTATTGTGAAAATTCTAAAGCTTACAGGGTATATGTGCCAGGTTAGAGGAACATTGAGTTCAACCGCGATGTGACTTTTAATGAAGATGTTGCACTTGGAAAAGCAAGGGACTCTTCTGTCCCTACCAGCACTGAGAGAAGAGATGATTCTATGGATATAGATGTAGAGCCATCCATACCAGAGCCTGACCTTGCAGATGAGCCTATGGCACCTTAGGATCCTTTAGATCCTCCCACAAGAAAGAGACCCTTGTGGCTTCGTGATACTTTACAGGATGCAAAGAGACATTCAACCCTGAGAGGCACCTTCAGAGAAAGCAAGCAACCTCACAGGTACCAGGGATATGTTGCATTGATGAGCGACATCATACAATTTGAACCTTACAACTTTGAAGAAGTTGTGAAGGAACGGGTTTGGAGAGATGCCATGGCAGAGGAATATCAATCCATTATGAAAAATGATGTATGGGAGGTTGTTCCAAGACCCGAGGGGAAGTTTGTTATGACTTCCAAGTGGATATACAAAATCAAACCTGCAGTTGATGGTAGCATTGAGAAGTTCAAAGCGAGGTTCATGGCTAGGTGATTCTCCCAAAAAGAGGGAGAAGATTGTGATGAGATATTTTTGTATGTTGCCCGATACACTACCATTTGATCCATCATTTCTCTTACTGCTAATCAAGGTTGGAGTATTCATCAGATGGCTGTGAAGACAACTTTTCTCCATGGCATACTTAAGGATGAGGTGCACTTCGAACAATTGCAGAGCTTTGAGAAACATGATAGGGAAACCCATGTTTGCAGATTGAAGAAATCCCTCTATGGATTGAAGAAAGCCCCTAGGCTTCGTATGCTCGAATAAATGGGTACCTGATGAAGCTTGGATTCAAAAAAGAAATGTCGATCCAAACCTCTACTTCAAGGTTGTCCAAGGTATGCCTTTGATTTTGCTTTTATATAAGGATAAACTGTTCATGAGTGGTGCAGAGCCTCTGACCATCCAGCGTAAGAGGGAGCTTGCCTCCGAATTTGAGATGAAAGATCTTGGGTTGATGCACTATTTCTTGGGCTTAGAGGTGTGGCAGAGACCTGGAGAGATTTTCCTTAACCAAGGAAAATATGTTGTCAAACTCTTGGAGAGATTTGGGATGGTAGATTAAAACCCATGGCCACACTGATAAAGGAAAACTTCAAGAAGTTATGTGGTGAAGTTGCGGGACCAGACCTAGTGGATCCTTCTATATACCAACAGCGATTGGGGCTCTGATGTTTCTAGTCAACACGAGACCAGATATATGTTTTGCTATTAACACCTTGAGCCAGTGCATGGTGGAACCTTTGCATGCTCATTGGATGGTCGCAAAACATGTGTTAAGATATCTACATGGGATGATCAATTATGGACTGAGATATACCTATGGCAATGATTTGAGACTGCATGGATATATAGATGTAGATTGGGTTGGGAGCATTATTGACACGAAGAGTACATTAAGGTGTTGTTTTAGCTTGGGATCTGCCATGATTACGTGGATGAGCAGGAAGCAAAAAGTTGTCGCTCTTAATATAGCCGAGGCAGAGTACATTACAGCTAGTATGGCTAGCTATGAGGCAATGTGGTTGTGGAATCTCTTTGTAGAGTTGTTTGATAATGTGCCAAATACAACCGTAATATATTGTGGCAATCAAAGTGGGATCAAACTTTCACAGAATCTAGTATTCCATGACAGGTTGAAGCACATCGAGATTAAGTACCACTACTTCAAAAATATGGTACAGAGAGGAGTTGTGAGGCTCCAACACATCTTGACAAATTAGCAAGTTGCAGACATTCTCACCCTACCTTTGTCGAAAGCGAAGTTCGTATTCTTCAGAGAATAGCTTGGAGTGCGGGAGAATGTATCCCTCCCTGAGAGGGAACACTGAGTATATGCTCTTCCCCAATCTTTTGACTAGCCATGGACTTGGTTGGGGGGAGGGAGGGGGGGGGGGGTTGTGGGGGGGATGAGTAGCGAGGTTCTTCAGTGTGAGGGTGCTCCTTAAAGCCATGGACTTGGTTGAGTACATGCCCCATTATGCATCCTACCCGCAAGTCACCTTCGAGACATTATTGACTAAGTGCCATATTGAGATGGTTAAGCTTGTCGGGATTGCCACACATCTAGCCATTAGGTGAGGAGACATACATGTGTGTGAAATTTACCAAAGTCAAACACAACTACCATGGACTTGGTTAAGGCAAATTGATCTCCCTAAGTGTTAGATGCAGATGTTCTACCACTTGATTACTAAGGATCAAGTTGGGTGAGGATCGGTCAGTGGCAATAGGGTGTGTGTGATCTTTATCAAGGTCATTTATCACTGCCATGGACTTGGTTGTGGTAAATCAATCTCCCCTATTGTCATGTGGATCATTCGTCTTCTTTGGATCGAGTCATCATTGTTCAACTGAGATGAGATGAGATAAGATGAGCTTCTCTTATGTTGAGACGTGTACATCTTGTTAGAAAATGTAAAGTGCTAACTTATTAAACTTATTTTCATTGACCTTGATACTTGCTTGTGAATCTTAATTATCTTTCTTTATGTTCTTTCAATTAGATATGTTCATCAAAAAATATCAAGAAGCAATAACAACAAAAGAGGAGATAGATGTAGGCTCTCAGCCAAGGAAAAAACCCTCCAAGGGGAAAACCCGAAAACTCTTCTCCTCTTAGAATATGCTTCAAATGAGATACAAAGACCCAATCCCTAGACCAAGTCCTTCTCCCAGTACCAAGTATGCCCTTCTTCAAGTCCTTGAATATGCACCAAACTACTACACACTACATCTTCGACCTGCCAGCTACAGCACTGCGACTTGATCTACAACTTCGACCCTAGAGCTCCTAAACAAACACTAATTTGACCTCCTTCTAGGACCTTCCAAGAGCAAGACAGCTCTTCCTATGGTCAGCGAGGTCTAGACAGAGTTTCCTTCCTTCCAGCTACTACTTTCTACACTTCGTCATATTGCAACTTGGCTCTGCAACTTCGGCCTCTTCCTGCAACCAAGAAACCATAGAATTTCGCAGGTGAGAGAGATAGAGCCTAAAAAACCAAGAAATTGTGTCCTTCTTCCTTCTTCTTGACCTTCGTTCTCCTTCTTGCATCTACCCACCTATAGATCGAACTCTTTGTTGTAGATCGAGCTTGTGAGTGAGTGAGTCTCCAAATGAAGTCGAACTGTTGTTTATATAGCCTTCTCAATGGGTTGAATTCCCTACTTTAGGCTGACTTGAGGAACCCATCGTTGACTTGTACTATTGGAGATTCCCAGACTTTCTAGACTCAAAAATAATTCTTTTTACAATTACAAATTGCTCGGAAGGGTCTTATAAACATGATGTTGACTCCTTTGACTCATGACAATAATTCCTAAGACCTAACAAACCCTAGAAGCACGAAGAACATGCTTTGACCTAAAAGACCATCAACAATGAGCATGAAACCCATGCTTCAATAATAATAATTTTTCTTTTCTTTTTCTTGTTTGCTACTTAAGATACATATTGAAATGAGTACAACAATTATGAAGACCGAAATTAATTACATTTCTCAACACTCCCTCTTGACTAGGGAGGCATTCATAATTGTACAACCAGTACAATATCATATCTCAAACTGAAAAGTTCTCAAGAAGAGTCAGATTGATAAGCCATACTGTAAGCATCATCATTATAACCAACATTGTCCCTGAGGCCTAAATGGACAAGCTCTACTTTCAATCAAGATCATTATGTTGGGAGGCTTTACATGTGATACCACACTACCTCTCTAAGGTACATATCCCATCCGGATGTCGTTTTAGGACTATTCTTATCTTGGATCTCATACCTGAGTCCTCAAAGAATATTGATCCTCTTTGACCACTATTCTCTTGGATTCCTGTCCCATCCTCAAAGAGTGTCAATCTCTTTCCTTTCTTGGAAGATATATCCTCAAGGAAACCACAAATGCTTATCCAATCCTCTGTCATTCTCTCTTCATCGCCTGAAGAGGAGAATGCACATGTGAAATCAAATATCACTCCCTCTCAAACCGAGAGGACATTCCTATACTCCCTTAATCTTGAAAATAGAACCTTGCGCCTTATTTCAGGAGACTCCTTTGCTCCCTTTTAAATCTAGAGGAGTTTCCAGACTTTCTTTCAATGATGGAAGCCAATACCACAAGCCTTATAGCTTGTCTTCATCAGAGTATCAACTACTAGTTCTTCAAGTTCATACTACATGGCTCCCTCTTTCCTTTGCATCTCTTGCATCAAGACTACTTTTCATGGAACCATCTCCACTCTTCATTCTTGTGACAAGATCCGGGTCATCTCCCTTTCTCATCACTTTCCATCTTTGACATGAAGGCATTGTATAGAGCCTTCCCAGTCTTCTTGATCATGGTTTTCTTTATGAAAGTGTTCTCAACCTTCAGGTTATCTTCTTGCACTTCTACCTTCCAAGATGAGCACATCTTAACTTCATAATTTCCAGGTGCCAGATATTGAGCTTCCCTTAATACTTTTCATTCCTACAGTTGACCTTGCCTCAACTATCATCATGTATTCCTACAACATTCTACCAGGTAGCAAAATAATATGTTAACCGGATAACCAAACCAAAATGAAATAGACTTACCTCGCCATGGTGACCTTCTCGTTCCATCAACATCTTCATCGACGATCTCCATTTGAATTTTTCGTCTTGCATCGAAGTGCCCAAGGATCAAACTTGATTACCAACTTCATTTCATAAGATTCTTGCACATATGAATCTTATCTAAAGTTTACTTTTCAACATACATTCCTATGCTTTCATCCAATCATCTAGATATCCATATATATCACAAAAACTTTGTATCTTGACCCATTGCAACCAAAATCACCTGACATGGGGACACGGGACACTAAGGACACGAGGAATCAAGTGTCAAACACAGACACGTTGACACCCCAGAACAGGACACGTTATATATATATATATATATATATATATATATATATATATATATATATTAAAAAATAGATATTTCTTACACAAATTCATTGATTCAAACATAGATGTTCATCTAGATGTAAGTTTTACAAAGATACAAAGTAACATTATGCATAAAAATACAATTGTGACATATTCATCAATGATCTAATAGGAGAAAGACAAGATATTGTAGTTTTCTCATTAAGTCATCAAAATCAAAATGTGTTACATAGGTAGTGGAATGCCAATGGCAAATAGAAATAGCAAATACAAAACAACTACAAGTCTACATGCCTCAAGGCAGTAGGTAGCTCATGAGTCATCAATCCTCATCATCAAAATCAGCATCCCTGTACTCATCATCATTGTCACCACTGCTCTCCTCTGTTGCATCCTCCTCCTTTGTATCCAAAGTCATCTCTGCATCTGTTGGTGTGGAGGATGACCCCTCTACAGTATCACCATCATCAAATGTGAGAGGCTCTAGCACTGGCTCATTGAGATCCAAGTTCGCCAATGCCAACTCAACATTGTTGTCCAGACCCATATCATCAGATAAGACATCACACATCTTTGTCTTTCCCTTCAACCACTGATCCCTCTGCCTGTAAATAAGACGAAGGTTGGCGTGCACATACACCATTGTCTCTACCCTGGACTGCTCAAGCCTGCTCTTCTTGAAACTATACAAATTCTCATATGTGCTCCAATTCCTCTCGCAACAAGAGGATGAAGTCACCTGAGAGAGGATCCTCATGGCTAACTATTGTAAAGGAGGGCTTGTTGCCCCATAAGCTGCCCACCAAGAATAGGGCTTCTTAGCCCTTGTCTCTAATCACATCATATCTTGCAAATCGACCAGTGCTAGTGGAAAACTCTACAAAGGCATCCTCCACCTCATCAAGGGATGCTTTATCCTGAAAAATCCGCCTGAATGCATCTTTCCTCCCCTATGAGATTTCACCATCCATGTGAGGAGGGAATCTACGAGAAGGTCCATTCAACCACTCATGGTTTAGTATTTTGGGTTCAAGGAGTGAGCCAAATAATGTAAAGGTGTGCAATTCTTGTCCCATCTGCTGACAAGAATATCCTGTATGGTGATGAAGAAGACATCTGGTGACGTCTCATACTTAGGGCACTCACTCTCTAAAATAATGCTCCTCATAGACTCAATCATGGAATCCAATCCCTCACAAACCTCCCCTAGAATGGGTTAGTCTGTATCTGCAAATCGAAGCAAAGAAATAATAGGGTCCATGATCTAAATAAGTAGATCTACCGTCTCCCAACAGGCATCATCTAACATTGTGTCCTTCACACTTTTTGAGGTTGCTTGAACTGTCTTTCTCCAAAAAGACCAAAACTCTGAAATAACCATGGCCCCAATAGCGGTCTTGACCTCCCTCAACCTCTTCAACATGATGAATGAAGAGGCAAACCGTGTATCTGCAATCTTCAACAATGATAGATTGGTCTACTCCTGGAGGATAGTGAGGGCATTCGTATGGTTTTGTACAAAGTTGTGGATATGGCGTGCATCCTCAATAGTGCTTCCAATCCAAAGCACATCAGAAGCAATAGATTTAATTGCTAAGTTCAATGAATGGATAATGCAAGGTGTCCATAAAAATTTTGGCTATTTAGCTTCCACAATCATGCTAGCAGCCTTGCAAACAAGTGCATTATCTGTAATGATTTTCACACAAGAATCAACACTTACATCTTCAATAACTTTAATAAACAACTCGCCCATATATTGTGCATCCTTGTATTGTCCAAGTGCATCCACTGATGTCAAGAAAACTGGACCATTCAAAGAAGACACCATGAAGTTGATGAGTCGGTGTCATGCTGGATTTGTCCATCTATTAGAAACAATGCTAACCCCATATGTTGGCCATGTTGATTTAATAGGCTCAAGCATTTTGTCCACCTCTGTCTTTGCCTTCGTCAACAATGTGGTTCTAAGCTTCTCTGACCCAGGAAGCACATACCCTGATGGAGCCCCTTGAGTTAGAGCTCAGCACATCTCAATAAATAGAGGTGAGCATGCAACATTGAAGGATGTGAAGCTCTGATATTAAAAAAAAAAAAGCAATGGCGAGATCAAGCTCTTCCCCTTTCTCTTTCTGGAAAATCTTGTCCATTGGACCAAGTGCAATTGCCTTTCTTTTTGTTGTTTTTCCCCCACCAGAACTCTGAAATGGGAACTTGTCGCTGCTTTTTCTCAAGAATGGAAGGGGGTCATCATTCCTGTTTTTTTTAGTTTTTGCAGCCACATTTTCCACACCAACATATGCCTCTCTTTCCATTTCTTTCCTCTTTTCTAAAGACACTTGTGTACAAGCTGCAATTCCACAACTTGGTAAAGCCAACAAATGAGCTTTCACACGGTAATATGTGCTAATGAAATGATTGTTGCAATAGCTGCATTTCCAAGCAACAATGCCTCCTCCCTTCATCTTGCTTCCTAGCCCTTGCTCTCTTGAAACACATTTCCACAATGGATATTTGTTATCTTGAGGTTGTTGTTTTCCCTCAACATTTGAAGTTGTTGTTGCAGCCCCACTTCCAATAGAGGGAACACTTGCATGCCCTAATGAAATTGGAACAGGAGGGGCATCTCCAATGGGGAAATTCTTCCCCTTCCTTTGCCCCTTCCCTACTACCCTTAATTGAGCCATGAATGCTGAAAAAAAATAAACAAAAAATGCACAAATTTGTAAAAGAAATACACATGCAAACTGAATGCAAAAAAAAGAGAAAATGCACTTACATATTACTTGAATCTCCTTGAAAATGCTCATGTTCTCCTTCGCTCCTTGCAAACCCACAGCCAAGAATAATATCAAAGTGAAAAAAGACTGGGCCAAGCTGGCCTTTTAACGCGCTTGAACTCACTTTTTCGTGGTTCGTGTCCGGCGAATCCGGACACGATCGTGTCTCGACCGAACATGATTGGAAGGACACGACTCCGACCGAATCGTGTTCGATTCGCTGGATTCAGGACACGAAGGGGGGTAGGGACGAATCTGGTTTCATAGATTACAACATTTCATCCCTTTTTGCCCTTATGTTTCCACATTACAGAGAATACATGCTATTCTTGTCCTGATGCTTTTTCAAGGACTTTCCAAAATGACAGTTATTCCCAGATCACGATGATCCATTTTAGCAAGATGACAACCTCTAACATAATGCTAGATAATATCTTGGATGAACGATATGCAAAATGGTCTAACATTATATCCTAGATGATCTCTACTAAGCAACTTAATTAAGTAAATTTCAAGCATGCCACTATCATATGCTTCTATCCTATGATGCTTATGCAAAAATATCATCTAAAAAGAAATCAACATTCATAAAGAACCTAGAAGTCAGTGGTAAAGATCCTTCACTTCTTCCTGTGAAAATTTCTGAATATTACTTATGCAGAAACCCTACTATTAAATCTTAATTTACTTCTCCTACTTAGACAAGTTATTGATCTGAAGTATTCATCATTAACATCAAAGTAAATACATTAACAATCTACACACATACAGATCTAAACTGAATACATGCACAATGACAAAGTGACACACAGGATTTTCTGGACAACTGTCCCTGGAAAAACCCAATGCGGGAAAACCAGTCTTCTGGCTGCTAGAGGGTTTTATTAAGTAGAGTCTAAGTACAACAAATCTGGGCACCAAATTGGTTAACCCGACAGAGAAATAAACAATCTGGAGCAATACCTCTGTTCTGGAGACAGAAAAACTGACTAATTCACACCCTCATACGAGACTTACAGAACACAGCCCTTTTTCAGTCTTCAGAAACCCCAACGCTGCTCTAAAGCCCTCTGCGTCAACTCTGCTAGCCTACGTTGCTGAGGAAGGGACTGTGTCACCCCAGATTGGGTTACGCTTCCCCTGCGCTGCCCTGGCTGGGCTTGCGTCAGCCCTGCTGGCCTCCTACTGCCCTTTTTGGGCCTACGTAGCCTCTGCGTAGGATCTGAAGCCTCTGCACTGCGCATCTGTTGCTCCCTCTATGCTGCTTAGTCTGTTGCTTCTCTGCCTCTTGTTGCACTCTTGGCCTGGGATCAGATCATCCCTTCCACCAATACTACCCCTCGCTGCAACTCAAACACTTCTGGAAATTCTTAGCAAACCACGCCCTAGAATTCCAGCTTAGTCTCAATGCTCTGCCACTATGTGTGTTCTCCAACTGACCCCAAGCCTTTCCTTCATACTTTTCTCGCTGGGAAACCAACGGCCATGATCTAATCTTGAATCGATGGCTAAGATTAAAAGAAAGCTTGATGCGTGTCACTTAAGTCATTTTCATCACATGTTTAATTTAATTAACTTTAATCTTTTAATTTTCCTAAGTTAGACTTAGGATCCTTAATTAAAAAGATTAATTAATTAAATATCTCTTAACTAGGATGTTATTTCTCAAATCCCTTGCTGGTTCTTGGAGATCTCATATACTCTAGTCCCTCCACAAAGTTTGGGAGCTAGAGCACATCCGATGCTACCCCAACACTCAAAGATCTCAACGCTTCTTTTCCTTCCTCTCAAGTTCTCCCACTGCTTCGGCTACATGAGCTTCAGTTCTATCATTTCTCTTATTGTTCTGTTGATTTGGACAGTCCCTCTTGTAGTGTCCAAACTTATTGCACTTGAAGCATTACACCTTGGACATATCTTTCTTCTTGCACTCGCCAAAATTTCCTTTCTTCATCTTCTTGACTCGGGCTAGAAATGCTTGAGATTGCTCATCTAATCCTATGCCATCCTTGACCTTGATACTTGATTCTTCTAGTATGAATTGTGCCCACAACTCATCAAAGCGAATTGAATCCTTCTTGGAGTAGAAACTTGTTGCAAAGTTGCTCCATTTTGGTGGCAATGTATTTAGAACACATACGGTCACCTTAGAATCCATGATGAGTTCCCCAAGTCCTTGCAAATGGACTCTTAGTTGAGAGACTCACACGAGGAAGGGTCCCATATCCTCATCCTTCGATTACTTCATTCTAGATATCTTGTTCTGTAATGACATCTTTTGACCTGTTGTACTTACAGAGTACAAATTCACTAGCTTGTCCTACATGGCCTTGGAAGTCTTCAGGTTTGCCACAAGTGGAACAAAAGAATCCTTGCTTAATTCCACTATGACCCTTTGAGCTCTTACTTCCGCTTCTTGTACCTTGCTAGTTCTTGTGTCCTGTCTTTCTCAGGTTCAGTGACTTCTGCAGTAACATATCTCATTAAATCTTGCTCTGTGAGCATCACGTCAATCATTTTCTTCCATGCTAGATAGTTTGAAGCCCCAATGAGCTTATTGCTCTCCTTGCAGAAAGAACCTACATGACTTGAAGATTCAGCCATTATGAGATAGTTTGATACTTACTTGAATAATATCTCCAACCTTCTTGATGTCTTCAAGACCTTCAAAGAGTTATTGATGATGCCCTTATTAGTTTTTGTAGCATCGGATGTGCTCTAGCCACGAAACTTGGTGGAGAGCCTAGAATACATGAGATCTCCAAGACCCAGAAATAGTTTTTGGAAATTCCACCTAGAGATGACTTAATTAGATTCTTAACCTATTTTTTAATGTTTCCTAAGTCTAAATTTAGGAAAATTGGTTAATTACTCAAAATTAAAGGTGAGAATAGCCTACAAACTCACACGAATCGACCTCAAGATTATCCTAGCCCTTGATTAAAATTTAATCTGTCATTGGAGTCTCAATAGAGGATTATACGAAAAAGTCGATGGGCACTTGGAGAAGATACAACAGAAGTGCATATTCCTTGGCAGATCGAGCTAACAGCAACAAAGTTTGAGCCAAAAAGGGACGCAAGTGTCAGAGGGGCAGAGAGAGTGATCCGGAAAAAGTTTTCCAGATCCGGAGGGGCAGCAGCAAGAGGCTGTGTTATTCCCAGTACAGGCAGCAGCGCAAGTGCAGGTAGAAGCCTGAGTACGAGCGGCAACGCGAGTGCAGGCAAAAGCCCGAGTACGGGCGACAAGGCGAGTGCAAGCAGAAGCTCGAGTACGGGCGACAAGGCGAATGCAAGCAGAAGTCGAAGTACGGGCGACAACACAAGTGCAAGCAGAAGTCGAAGTACGGGCGACAACACAAGTGCAGGCAGAAGCCCAAGTACAGGCGGCAGCTTGAGTGCAGGCAGCGCAAGTGCAGGAAGAAGCCCGAGTATAGGCAGCAGCTCGAGTGCAAGCATAAGCCCGAGTACGGGCAGCAACGAGAGTACGAGAAGAAGTGTGAGTGTAGGCAGTCGCGCGAGTGCAGGCAACGCGAGTTGTCAGGGTTGCTTGTGGAGGAAGGGAAATTCCCTTAGATAATTTCAGCCAGATTTCTTGTTGTGGATTGCCAGTTTCAAGCATCCAGATTGTACTCAAAATTTCGCTGCCGCTTAATAATAAAACCCTCATTGCTACACCGGTTTTCGCAATTTAGGTTTTTCCAGGGACATTTGTCCAAAAATAACCGTGTCAGTTTTATGTGTGTGTGTGTGCTAGATTTTCACAGTTCCAACGCTATTTATTTTCCACAAAAATGTATTTGTGAAGGTTGCATGTGTTTAATTCGATGTTGTCATAGCAATAAACTGAATAATTAATTTATCAGCTAGAAGAATTGATACCAGTTGTTGCAATAGGATTTCAGTTTTGAATTTTCACATGGTATCAGAGCTTGAGTGATCAGCTAGGAAGCTTAAGATGCGGAGGAGAGAATTTCATTATTCAGAGGGAGCAGCAAGCCAAAATTCTCAGAGGTTGCCGAGTACCTATATTGGCAGTCCAAATTACTGGGGCTAGGGTTCAATTTTCAGTTGTTGGTTGGCACAAAAATCGAGTTTCCGGGGATAGTGATTCCAGCAAACAGAGGGTGCAGTAGCAGCTCATATTTTCGTTGAGCAGATTTCTGGTTGGACACAGAGGGTTTTGCAATAGTTTCAGTTGCAGAATCTGCGTCGAGTGGTAGAGAAATTGCACACACAGAGGGAGATTTCTCTCAGAGGGTTTTCTAGCCAAGAAATCTGGTTTTCCCAATTGCAGATTAGCAGTAGCAGCTAGCAGATATGCGCATTCAAGGAGGGAGTGTGAGTAGCAGAGCAACAGTCGAACAAAGGGAAAGAGGGAGATTCCAGTTAATTTTCTCCAATTTTGAGCTTCCATATTTTGCAGCTCTACAGGGATGATCCTACGAGATTGCCAAAGGAGGCCGTAAGAGTTATTAGAAAGTTGCAAATCTAGTTACAGTCAGTACCCAGGAGACAATTGCAGAGCTAGATGCAGTGACACAAGTAGTGCGAATTTCCCAATTGCAGTATGCAGGTGCAGTTCCAGCCAGAAGACTCCCAGCGTAGAGCTTCACAGTCCAACTTCCAGTGCAGGTGGACAATGCGAGTTGCCAGGAGGGAGCAAAGAGATTTCCCATAAGGAAATCAAGACTCGGAGGGAGTGTAGCTTCAGAGAGAGAAGCCCTATGGAAGCTAGCGCTTTAGGATCTAGGGAGATCAGACTCATTATTGCAAGAGTTGTAGCAGCAGTGCAGAGGCATTAGCAAAGCAATAGCAGCAACAGTATGAGTAGATCAGGGTCCAGAGAGTTACAGAAGTTTGGGTAGGATCCTTGAGGTGTCCTCCTCATGGATCATTACCTGGCTACGTGGGCCCACAGTATTCAGTAGCAGGTTGGATCAGTGGCAGTTGATGCAGTCAATACCAGAGTGACAGTTGCAGACTTATAGCAATCAGGTGTTGGGGAGCGCAGTGCAGAGTGGCACAATGCAAAGTTAGCAGCAACGCAGAGACTTAAGTGGACGGTGCAGTAGTTAGTAGCAGTCAGAGACTCAGGTGACAGAGACATCGTACTGAACACAGTTGATTCAACATTTCGGATGCTTCTCAGTTGCAGTGCGGATGCAGTGTTGGTAGCAGGTTCAACAGTAGCATAGATGCAGCATCAGAGTTGCGCAGGGGTTGGTGGGCAGTATGGCCAGACATCAGTAGCGTGAGAGGAGATGATACAGAGATAAAGTGTTGTGGCAGGATGTGCAGCACTAGAACATAGTCCTCGCTAAGAGGGAGTGTTAGTTTTTGTAGCATCGGATATGTTGTAGCCATGAAACTTGGTAGAGGTGCTAGAATACATGATATCTCCAAGACCCAAAAATCGTTTCTGGAAATTCCACCTAGAGATGACTTATTAGATTATTAACTTATTTTTAATGTTTCCTAAGTCTAAAATTAGGAAAACTGGTTAATTAATCATAATTAATTAACTCAAGGTGAGAATAGTATAGAAACTCACACAGTTCGACCTCAAGATGATCCTAGCCCTTGATTAAGATTTACTCTTGGTCGTTGGAGTCCCAACAGAGGATTATTAGTAGAAAGTCGATGGGCACTTGGAGAAGATACACCAATAGTGTGTTTTCCTTGGCAGATCGAGCTAGCAGCAGCAGAGTTCGAGCCAGAAAGGGACGCAGGTGTCAGAGGGGCAACAGCAAGAGGCTCAGTTATTCCCAATACGGGTGATAGCGCGAGTGCAGGCAGAAGCACGAGTACAGACGGCAGCTCATGTGCGGGCAGCACGAGCGCAGGCAGAAGCCCAAGTACAGGCGGCAGCTCAAGTGTGGGCAGCACGAGTGCAGGCAAAAGCCCAAGTACGGGCAGCAGCGTGAGTATGAGCAGAAGCATGAGTACAGGAAGTCACACGAGTGCAGGAAGTGCAAGTTGCCGAGATTGCTTGTGGAGGAAGGGAAATTCCCTTAGATATTTTCAGCCAGATTTTCTTATTGTGGATACCTAGTTTCAGGCATCCAGATCGTACTCGGAATTTCACTGTTGCTTAATAATAAAACCCTCATCTGCTGCACCAATTTTCCCAAGTTAGGTTTTCCCAAGGACATTTGCCCAAAAATAAGAGTCATTTTTATGTGTGTGTGTGCTAGATTTTCTCAGTTCAAGTGCTATTTATTTTCCGCAATATTTTATTTGTGAAGGTTGCAGGGTGTTTATTTCGATGTTGCCATAGCAATAAACTGAATAATTAATTTATCAATTAGAAGAATTAATACCAGTTGCTGCAATAAGATTTCAATTTTGAAATTTTCACAGCCCTTGAAAGATGTTTCCTAGGATTCCTCCACTAACAGCTTCCAAGATCGATGCCTTGCAAATAGTCTTCCTTTTTACGAGATCAAATACCCTTCTTGCGAGATAGATGTAGTTTTGATCTTCTTCAATGTAGAAACCCTAGATTAGAAGGACCTTCTATTAGCGATTCTTCTTCTTCTTTTTTTCCTTGAGAGCTTCCTATCCCTTCATCAACAATTCTTTCTCGTGTTCTTTTGGCTTCCTTCCTTGCTCACCTTAGCTTTGATACCATGTTAGAAAATATAAAGTGGCGGCTTATTAAACTTATTTTCTTTGACCTTGATAATTGTTTGTGAATATTAATTATCGTATTTATGTTCTTTTAGTTAGATTTGTTCATCAAACAATATCAAGAAGCAATAACAACAAAAAAGGACACAAATATAGGCTCTCAGCCAAGGCAAAACCCCTTGAAGGCGAAAACCTGGAAACTCTTCTCTTCTTAAAATCTGCTTCAAATGAAATATAAAGACCCAATCCCCAGACCAAGTCCTTCTACCAGTACCAAGTTAGCCCTTCCTCAAGTCCTCCTTGAATCTGCACCAAATTGCTACACAATGCAACTTCGACCTTTAACTTCGACCTACAACTTCGGCCCTACAACTCCTAAAGAAAGCCTAATTTGACCTCCTTCTGGGACCTTCCAAGAGAAAGACAACTCTTCCTAAGGTCAGTGAGGTCTACACAGAGTTTCCTTCCTTCCAGCTACCAGTTTTTGCACTTTGTCCTACTGCAACTCGGCCCTGCAACTTCGGCATCATCCTGCAACCCAAAAACCCTAGAATTTTGCACGTGTGAGAGAAATAGGGCCCAAAAAACCAAGAAATTTCATCCTTCCTTCTTCTTGACCTTTGCTCTACTTCTTGCAACTACCCAGCTATAGATCGAACTCTTTGTTGTAGATCGAACTTGTGAGTGAGTGAGTCTCCAAATGAAGTCGAATAGCTCTTTATATAGCCTTCTCAAGGGGTCAAAATCCCTCCTTTAGGCCAACTTGAGGATCCCATCACCGACTTGTACTCTTGGAGATTCTAGGACTTTTTAGACTCAAAAATAATTCTTTTTCCAATTACAAATTGCCCGGAAGGGTCTTATAAAGACGATGTTGACTCCTTTGACTCATGACAATAAATCCTAAGACCTAACAAACCCTGGAATCACGAAGAACATGCTTTGATCTAAAAGACCATCAATGATGAGCATGAAACCCATGTTTAATAATAATATTTTTTCTTTTCTTTTTCTTGTTTGTTACATAGGATACATATTGAAATGGGTACAACAATTATGAAGAACGAAACTAGTTATATTTCTCAACACATCCAAGATGAGACTTATGGTGCAGTTGGAAATTCCTCCCTAGCTGAGAGGGAGCATTGAAAATGGATAGCTTCGGTCAGAATTTCATCATCAAAACAGTGGAGAAAAATCAAATTTCCTTGTTTGACCAAGTCAGCCTCGAAGGGTACAAGTCGACCCCACAAGAGAAATGCCACCTAAGTCAATCTGATTTGAAAATCGCAAGGAAACTTCACACGTGCGAAGCAGGAGGAGATATTTTATGTTTGACTTTGTTGACTTTCTATTTTGGACTGCGTTGACCTTATTCTTTGACCAAGTTGTTTGGACTGTTTTGGGAGGCCAAATATTTCTGGAATATTCTATCTGAACAAACTTTTCTAGGCATGTTTCTTGAGGTTGACGGCAAGTTTTGACTTTGGAATTTGACCAAAAGTCACAGGACTTCTGTCTCTGTTTGACTGTATCTTTGACTGAGAAAGAAGGTTGAATCTTTGACTCTGAGTTGACCGAATTCTGATTTGATTTGTTGGGCGTTGATTGCAAGGTTGACTGTTGACTTTGACCGATATTTTCTGTGGAAGTTGCAGGCCGAAATTCAACCCTTTGACCAGACTACTAACTGGTAGCAGAATTGACTATTTATCTCTCATTTGACTTGGTTTGGCTCTCATTCCCTTAGTAGTCAAAGGTTTGACTCTGACTGATCTATGGATGTACTATTGGACTATGTATCTCATGTCAAACATTAATTGACTAAGAAGAAGAAGAATTTATTCTGGGTTTTCCCCCTTGTGAAGTTTTGCCCTGGTCTTTGACCAAAAATCTGTGTCTCATTGTGCTTGCCTATCTTCTATTGTGCATTAACTGTTCTACCTATAATTGGTTGACTGTGCTGAGAAATCTGGGGCATTAACATTGGGTGATTTCTCTTCGATTAGTCACTGCTTGTGAATGTTTTTTACTTCTTTAGATTAGGATCTTCTTCTTGTTAGATTATTAGTGTTCTTCTTCATCAAACAGTGACCAATGCATGAACATAAATAGACAAGAGACACAGCATGTAGGCTATGAGCCAGGACCAAAACCTCTCACTCTTTGAGAGGAAAACACACAAAAATTCTTCTTATAGAGATTCCAATTGACGAATACCAAGACCAAGACCTTTGACCTAGTAGCCTCTCCAAGACCAAGACACAAGTCCTCTTTCATCTTCTCGTTTACTCTTCCTCGGTTCCTTCTACTTCAGATTTCGCACCATATGTGATGACACCCAACTGTGATCACTGTGTTTATCAAGGAAACCAAACTTTCTTCTTCAGCAGTGACACCGAGTCCTGAACCAAAGTCACTGCCCCTTTTTGGTGCCATCGAGACCTTATTTCTTGTCACAGTAATGAACCCTTGACACTTGCTTCTCTTCTTGTCACTGTAATGTACCCATACGAAACTCAGAAAGAGATCTGAGCTTCTGTTGACTGAGATCATCCCTTACTGTCCCTTCCTTTCTTCCTCGCTGTCCCTTCCTTTTCTATCCGACCTTGACATCCTAACTTGACACTTCTTCGCTGTCACTGTGACCTGAATCTCAGAGGGATCCAAATTCCCTTACCTCTCACTAAACTGTAGCCTTCACTGAAATGGTTATGCGAATCAGAGATAATCCGAACTTGTCTTCTATCACAGTCATCCAAAAAACTCAGAGAAGGATATCCGAATTTTCTGTTTTTGTGGACTGGGCCGAGGTTGCCATTTATAGTGGTTTGTCCATCATATTAAGCCGACATGTACTTATGAATAGGTGTGTCTCTATAATGAGGAAGACGACACGAGATGCTACCTTATCTTGAAGCCGACATGAAGAGAGGACTGTGTGCTTGTCGTTGGAGGGCTATATAGACTTTTATACAATTTACACATGCTCAAGAAGAGCTCTTCATACATGACATTGACTCTTTGACTTCAATGACAAATCCTAAGGCTCTCAATGGGAGCCATCTAAAATAAAATCCCTTGCTCATGAAACCCATGAAGCAAGTCTTACAAATAATTTTATTCTCTTCTTTTCATCATTTACAAATATCATAATTACATGTCATTATGAAGACCGAACCTAGTTACATTTTACAACAGACTGTTACTGGGGTGATTGAAATTGAAGAAAATTATTTTAACTATTACAGCATTGAAGACTGAAAAATTAACATGTTTTCCTGATGTAGTTCTATTCATCATAATTAAGTAGAAAGAGTTGCTTAGTCTCTACTCTCGAATACTATACTTGGAAACCCATCTTCCCATTCTTCTTAGACTCCTTCCATTTTCTTGTCCCGCATCTCATCATGTGGGAACTTGCCCTTATTTTGAGCAAATGTTTGATTCTCCTTCCAAGGGATATTTAGTCTCAAATATTATTGCACCTAAATCTCATTCGTGGTGTTGAACTAATGAATGCAATATTGTTTCTCCATGCCTTCTTTTCAATTTACCTCTCCTGTAACATGCCTAGATGGGATTTTTAAACTCTACTTTGTGAAACGGGAAATCATCTTCCCTTACAAGTTACAACCCAACTTTCTATCCATTTCTTTCTTTGGAGCTCCCATGTGCTCTTCCTCCTTTGCAAGACAAGCTTGTTGATTTTATTGGGGGATCTGATTGTTGTCTGTTTCCTATAACATGTAGTCTAAGCCACATGATTCAAGTTCGACAACCTTGAAGTTCAACAAAAATTCAACAATAAAAAGTTGAGCGACCAAATTCAACATTGAGTTCAATAAACTATTACATAATGTTAATTTTAAATTATAATTTTATTTTAACTTTTATAATGTACTAAAACTATTAAATAAATTTAAAATAAAGTATATATTATATGATTTTATAAATATAAAATTCAAATTATTAACATTTAAAACTTAACTTTATAAATGTATTAGAATTTATGCATTACTATACATAAGTTATAAAAAATTATAATTATAATTATAAATAGTGACAGGTTGTGTCTATATTATATTATATGGTATAATGCATCTACAGCCTACGACTTTGACTTCAAGTCAACACAGTGCATTGAGTTTCTGCCCTTGCTGCTTGAAACAGTATATCTGCCCACTGTGCAGTGTGAGCCTACTAGAGTTGAGATCGCAGCTGAGTCACCTCTGCAAACTTAGGGTACTCGACTACATCACACACAGGAAAAGGATAGAAATGAGGAAGCCCAAACAAAAGGTCTGTCTGCAATGATTTTGCACATTCTTAATGTCCATAGACAGCCAAACCAAAGCAAACAAATAATGTCATTGAGATGGTCGTTCTCTCAGCTTCTTGGCTTACAAAATCATCGATCAAGTCATGAAGCAGGAATCGATGGATGCAAGCCGCAGCAAAGAAGAAATGAAAGCGGAATTTAGGTCGCAGCTGAGACATTTAGAACTTACGTTTATTTTTTGTTTTATAATAAGATAAAAAATTAAACCTTACCTGAATTTGATTTAACAAAAACCAAATTCAAATGATCAAATTTCTTAATGTTTGTGTTCACCTTGAAGTTCGCATTAAGTTTGGGAAACCTCAACAAATAAGTTCAACTTGATTTTGAGTTCGAAAAATTTAGAACTTCAATGTTGAAATTCACCGAACCCAGTGGCAGCCTATGCTAGATAAAATCAGACTTTTCATCACTTCCAAATCAATGTTAAATTTGAAATACCAGCCAGATTTATTTTCTCACGACAATTAATTTTATTCCCAGTTATTTATTTAGCCAAATCGATACTGAATTACCGAAAAATAAAATCACTAGTATTTTAAACTTCTAGAAATGAATATATGCAGTGGAATTTAAATCAAATCGATTAATCTGGAAAATCTGGGTTTTCGACCCACAGATATACAAGGAAAAATACAATAACTAAACCTGTAACTTGGCCCCCATAGGATGAATTCAGCCCAAGGAATTCGGCCTCTAGAAGAAATCGGCCTAGAGAAATTTGGCCCAATCAATCAGTCGGCAAATCGACCTGCGTGCGTGCTATCATTGTGCCTAGGCAGACTCGGGCCCCCAGCAATTCAGATTTCTCCAAATCAAATTGATCTCCCTCCAACAACTCGACCATGCAATCTCCTCAACTCGGCCTCCTATATTCATCCTCAATTCTCATGTACTTCTTCTTTGCACTCCAATCCATTGAGCCACTCGAACTAGAGAAAATCGCTCTTTTTGTGATGACTCGCTCTCTCGAGTTCTTATGTGTCTTCACCTCTTTGCTAGGCTTCCTTTATAATCTTCATTAAGTCTAAATCCATAACCCTAATCTCCCTTCTAGAACATCTTAGAGATCAATGGTTGAGATTATTTCTAAGTCACTAAAATAATTAAATTTATTTATCCTTAGAAAATGACTTGATAGTCCACAATAATTAATTGATTTTAATTATTGTACTTTTCCAATTAGGAAATAAGACATAAATCACTTACTCTACCAAGCAAGTACCGAAAGAGGCCATAAATCATCTTCTACATGCTAAGACACTAAGCCTATGCAGAAGACCCTCCAAAGCTACTACTAACTTCAACGCTCCTATCAAGGAGGGGATTCTCCACCACCCCCTGCTCATCTCAGTACTTCACAAACTTCTCGGTAATTCTGAAATTTTTCATGTAGGTTGTATTTGTTTTCAGTGGGCCACATTCCCAGTAAGAGACCCTTGTAAGCTTTGATATTATTTTAATGAAAAGCTGATTTTTAAGGGCAGAAATATTTTGCTATGTGTTGTGGAAATTCATTTCAATTGCTTGCGCTATAATTTTATTTTGCCAGTTAAAAAATCCTAGCAAGTGCATTTTATTTAGAAAGTTAAATTTAGATTTATTTTTAGCAAGGAAATTACTAGGAACTAATTTTCCAATTTACTGGGGTTAGAAAATTTTAACAAGTTGGATGTGTCTTGTTTCTTAGCAAATCCACTTTCCCTCACCAAATAAGTCACCATGGGCATATTTTGCAGTTTTGAAAAATCCATTCTTAAAAAAATGGCAATTTTTTTAATGGGCAAGAAGGTATGGAGTATGCTTAAAAGGTTGGAGTCAGTATTTATAGAGGATGTAGTGGCCAGCATGCAATTACGTTAGGGAGGTAGGGGAGAAAAAGGGTAAGAGGAATGTCACCACTATACCCAATATTACCAAACAAGGTGGTATATGACTTAAGTGGTGATGAACCAGTGGTATTTTGACTACAAGAAGCTTTCCAGATGGGGCCTCCAAACAAAGAACTTTAAGAGAAGATGCTAAGGATGGATGCATGCCTAGTTGAGTTCATGGTCATTGTTGCCGCAAAATCTATCAAGCGTGATGCAAAGCCTCATTTGGCAAGGAACCAGACCTTATGCCAACAATGAGGAAGGGTTTCCATGGTCACCTTGGCAACCTTCTTCCTGTTCTTTAGTGGGATTCAGTGTTACACGAGGTCTCGCCCCCCCACCTAGGGGTCTAGATTCCTCGCCCCCTCGCGCTCCGGGGTCTTGGGGACTTCTAGGGGATGTTTCCCTCAAGCCCCCTCATGTCCCCTCACCGCCCCTTTTAGTTTATGGTTTCGTGTTAAAAGTTGATGTGCCACTTAGCATATTTGAGAATCCAAGTGATTCTGATTCAGATGGTGACATGGTTGATCTTGATACATTCGTGCAGAAGTTGGATGTAGAGACTAGTGGGGCATTAACTTGAGCATTTATGCTCATTTATCATTATGATGATATCATTTGATATTCATATGTTATGTTTTATGTTTTATGTTTCAGACATAACTTATTTGCGTTTAAGTTTTATGTTTCAGACTTGAGTTGTAAACTTCAGTTTAAACTCTATTTTGAATCTTGATATAATATGTCATATGATGTCTTAAACTTTATTTTCATTGTACATTGTTAGTAGTTACATTAATGATTATATAGTTACAAACTTACAAACTTACATGCATGATTGTATGATGTATGTTTTAACTTTTAACTTTTAAATTTGTTTCAATTATATGATTCATCATTCATCGATTTGTAATTTTATCATTTATGATTTGTCTTTCATGATGCAAGTGTATGATGACTGTATATACATTCCTTGCAAAAATATAGTTACATTTTAAATATTAAATTTTATAATTTTTATGACCCTGACGTCCCCCCACGTTTCCTGAAAATTGGTAGGGAGCTTTTGCATAGGCCGCTCCCGCGCTCCCTCGTCCCCTCGCTCCCACCTCCAGGGGACTTGGTGGAACATTGGTGGGATTTCAAACACAAGGGAGGCTTACCTAAATCATCTATAAGGTATTCTAATACTAGGGCTCAAGGTGATTTGTTTTTGATGGGTCTAAAGATGGATAAATGGCTTGGCAAGGCTAAAGATGACCAAGGCATTCAATGCTAGAGTTCAAACAGTCTAAATCAACACCAATATGAGGGTTTCTCAAAGTTAGGGTTTGAACGATTTTCAACAGTATGGCATGCCATGGCATATAGCAGCCTATGGAAAGCCTTCCAAATGATCTTCAACAAGAAAGAAGCAAGGGCTTCAATTAGAGACTAAGAATGAACAGCTTTAGGGTTGTTAGTTATGCATAAACAATAGAAAAAGATGGTGACATCAGCCCTTCCAAGGGCATGTAAGGCTATCTACTATGTTAGATTTTGCTTTTATAAAATTTATGGAGACTAACCTACAATTTAAGGGACCTTCAAGTAATAAGACAACACTTTTACACATAAATCAGCTCCTAAACTCTAGTGGCTTCCCTAGTCATCTAGGAGAGGGAAAGAAAAGGAATTATTTAGGTTTTAAGGTGATCACCACACTTTTGGACTAGTGCCTTATCCTACAAGGCCTAATAGAGTCTTTATGGCACAAAATACCAAGGAAGGATAATGAAGCAGTAAGGAGGGATGCTCTAGGGCATCAACTTTTAAAACCCTAATTATCATTCTTGTGAGGGGAGAAATTAAGTATAAGGACTACACATATACAGTTCCCTTATAGGCTTAGAAGAAAACAAGTTTACATGCAATTATAAAGTAAAACTTCAATAATGATAAGCATTTAGTCATGGAACAAGTGAGAACATACTTTAAACATTAAAGCATGCAAATTATCAATGATAAACGATAAACTTATAGCAATCTTCCACAAGAGCACTTCTTTCAATCCCAAAACAACGTCTCCAAGCAAAAATCGCTTCCAATAGCAAGTCACATCCACAAAAGATCACATTATGCCCAATGTAATGAAAAAGAGTCAAGTTGCACTCTCCTTAGGAGAGGTCAAATTACATGAGTGTGATTATGAAAACACAAATGAGTGGGAGGCTCTGTTTATGTAAGCCTTCTCCCACTCATTTTTACAATAATTCATTAAAAATCCCTATAGACAAAGTTTACTTTAAGTGTTCCAGAAGAAAAAATTTATAGCCGACCTCATAGCTCGAAAACATAAGTGCCATAAAATCCCACTTTTGTTGGAATAAATGCTCCTAAAGCATTACATCACCCTCCAAATGAGCTCATTAAGCCACCAAAAAGTGAGATAAGGGCTAATGAGGGTTCCATACTTCAAGATGCATCTAAAGGATCATGTGCAACCCATCCAAAGTCACTCCATGCCAACACGTCATGTCCAAGGTGCCCTACATCAAACTCAAAGGAGGAAGAGGGGGTGGCCTGGCACTCCATAACTCAAGTGTTGGGGCTCCAAGGTGATGTACAAGTCATCCCTTTTCATCTTAAGGATGACCATCATCATCTAGGCTCTGCAACAAGCGATGTCCATCAAACACTGTCAAAGCCAACCTAGGGGCATCCTATGTCCACTGGGCACATCATTAATACCTCCAACACCAAGCTTTATGGGCTCAGTGTTTCAACATCTGGGGGTCCCTCGGGGTGTGAAGCATCATGTGGGGCAATCAACTAACCCAATACTCTACTATGGGTAGGCAATGCTACATCATCAAAGTAAATCTCTCTCTACAATGGATAGTAAAACATTTGTTGCATTGTTGAGGAGGTGGGGCAATCACCTCAAGAAGCCTCTGCTACTGTGATGAGAACCACTTGAAAAAACCTCCTAAAGATCAAGTGTAAATCAACAATCATTAAGTAACAAAAACCATGGATGCATCATAGTGGACCATACTTAATGTTGGGGGCACAACCAATACTTCACACAAAGATCACCTTCAAATATCTAACTAGAACAAATCTTGCATAAGTTCTCTCTATCTTACGTTAAGCAAGGCTAGATAAATAACCCTATTAGGTGTTTCCAACCACCAAGGGAAAGTGATAGGTCCAAGGTTAACCCATCAATTCATAAGCATGAAAATTCCCAGATCTGACAATCTTAGGAATCCTACCGCAACAATTGAGTGTAATTCTCCTGAATTAATTCAGATTTGAATTATTGAAGTAACTACTGAAGTAGCCTACACTGAAAAATATGATTCTGAAACAAGGAAACTGAGAAAGAAATCAATCACACATTGGACACAATTATTTTTGGACACAAGTCCCCTGACAAACCCAATGCGGGAAAACTGGTGCAGCAGATCTGAGGGTTTGTATTATTAAGCAGTAGCAAATCTTGAATACATCTTTGAATACCTCAAGGGTTATTCAGTTACAGAGAAAAATACTGCAGAAAGAAATGTGAGTTTTACCTCACTCAATCACTGGAAAATCCGGCTGATCCGGACACTGGCAGAATTGCCTCTGGAGGTCTCTATGCAGCGTCTGCGCAAACCTCCTCTAAGGACTGCGTCACCCCAGCAAGGGATCAATCTGACTCCCGAAATCTCATATCTGGGCCTCTCGGTCTCACTCCCCGGCTGCCGGCTTTTGGATCTGATCCGACAGCTGAATCTCAAAAACCCTCTGAACCTCTGCGCAACCTCTGTGTAGCCCTAACTAGCTCTGTGCTGACTCTGCTGGACATCTTCTTGCCTCTCTCTGCTAATGATTCTCCTGCTGAGAAAATCTCTCTCTGGAAGCTACTATGCCCCTCACTGCACTGAATCACTTAGATCTGATCTTCGTCCGAGCACTGCTCCGTCAGAAGAATTCGATCTCAAGATTCGTTGAAAAGTGTAACTAGGATTGGTCTCCATATTGACTATGTAATTATGTATTTATGTATTTATGTAAAGAAGAAGTCAAAGATAATAAAATGAATTTTGCTTTACTTGCTTCATGGGTTTCATGAGCAAGATTTTATTATAGGTAAATAGACTTCTTCTTGATGTCTATTAGGGTTTTGGCTTCTAGGTATAAATATAATTAAGTGTCATACATATGAAGGATCTAGTCTAGAGAAAATGCTGCAAGACCTTGCCAAAGATACTATGAAAGAAAGGCTCTAGACAGCCCTCATCAACACTAGAAGATGTGCCCTACAAGTCGGCTCCATAACCATATATCAGGTCAGCTATATTACCCTTTGATAGGTTGGCTCAATTACAGGTGCAAACAACTATATATACCCTACTAGACTGCGCAAAAAATAGTGAAGAATGCGGATCTCTCTGTTATTTCCATAGAAAAATGCGGATTGTTCTGAGTCTAAAGCGCGGATTTCAGAGGTAAAAGATTGTGGAAGTCTCTACAATTTTCACAGTGAAAAGTGCGGACTTTTCAGAGAATATAAGTGCGGATTCCTCTGAGATTTTACAGAGAACACAAGTGCTATTTCTGAGGTCTTATACAAGGTTATGGTGCGAATTTCAGAGGAAGATCTGAAGTGTGGAATTAAAGCATAGAATTTGGATAGAGCCTGCAATAAGAAGTGCTAAGAAAGGATCTGGAATTAATGTGAAGAAGGAGGCTAATCAACGAAGGAGAAAAGGATCTATATATTTCTATTTTAGGGTCTGTTCTCTCCTCGCATATCTAAGGAAGGCTGAAGGTGTTCAAGCGTGAAGGAGAACTACTACAAGGAGAAGGAGAAACCAAGGACTTAGAGACTCAGGTATCTAATGTTGATGCAGGTCAGTGCTCGTTGGTGAAGAAAAGAAAGATTAGCGTTGGAAGAAAACTTAGAAGTTGTGACAAGGTCTTAGGGGCATTCATAGGTCAAGGGTCTGAGTCCTGGTCATGGTACTTGTCATTTGAAGATCTATAAGAAGAATTTCTTACGGTTTTCCTCTCCAAGAGGGAGAGGTTTTTGCCCTGGCTCGAGGAGCCTAATTGTGTGTTTCTTGTATTTTGGTAATTGACTTAATGAAAGACTAAATAAGTAAGAAGTAAGCTCACAAGTAAATATCAAGTAAGAGAATTTGAATTAATCTCCACCCTACGAATTCTCAACAAGATTCACTCTGTGTGTGTTTCCAAATGACCCTCAAGCCTTCCTTTATAATCTTCTCATTGAGAAATCAACGGCTAAGATTATATTAGACTTGATCTCTGCCTTTTCTCGATCATTCTCACTCTATTTTATTAACATCCTTTAATTATTTAATTTCCCTAAGTTTAGACTTAGGGTCTCCATTCAAATAATTAATTATTTTAATAAAACATTAAACGAGTAGAATTTTCACAAACAGATTCTAGGTTCTTTGGAATACCAGTGTCTAATCCTCTCCACAAAATTTGGGGCTTAGAGCACTTTTCGATGCTACAAAAATCAACAATAGGTTCATGTGAAGATGGTGGCATGAAGTGGGCATGACTTTAGGGCAAGGTGCCACAACCAAGTGAACAGCTAATGGTGGTCCAACAACCTCAGTGTATAAATGTAATGAGGGAGAAATCGTGGAGGCATGAGTTACCCATTTCCTTGGCTTATTTTTCCACCCCTATAGTGTGCCTTTTACTTTTATATGATAATGTTTTGATTTGGGTGCATAGCTCAAGAGCCCAACCTTACATTTGATATATTTAGCATTTATTAGCCATTTAATGATGAGGTAGTTTATCGCTCATCAAGGTTCAAACAATACAAGAGTTCCTTTTTATGGATGGAGCATCATGTGCTCTACGAACTAGGATCACTAATGAGGAGGGTGGAGTTCACACTAGGCTTTTGCCCACGCATTGATTTTTGTCCCAGCCATTTTTGCATGTTATCTTTTTCTTTCATTGTGGCTTTCTTTTGTTTTTATCTTTCTTTTAGAAAGTTTTCTGGCCCAGACTCAAGGATGAGGGTGAGAAGGTGCCAATCCCCATGACCAATGACCACAAGCCCAAAGAATGGATATGGAATAGAGGGAATGATGGAAAGTGGTAAGTGTGGAATATCATGGACACGGTACTTCAATCAACGCCTCCCCAATTGTGTCCTTCCTATAACCCTAAGTCCTCAGAGGAAGTCACACTAGACTAGAGTCAAAGACTAACCTCCCAGGTGAAGTGTGGGAACAAGAATACAATCATGATCCTTCAATCTCTGGATCACCCTTGATTCATATTGTTGAAAAATGTGTAACTAGGTTCGGTCTTCATAAATATGAAATGTACTTTTGAGTCTTGTATATTGTAAAATGAAAGAAAAAAATTAATTTTGTTATTTTTGGAGCATGGTTTCATGCTCAAGGTCTTTTATTTTAGAGGTCAAACACCCATTGAGTGCTTCTAGGGTTTTTCCTAGGGTCAAAAAGTCAAAAGAGTCATTGTCATATGAAGAAGACCCCATCGGGCACATTGTAACTTGTAAAAAAGACTTATTTTTGTAATTAAAAGTGTCAAAATACCCCCCAAGGCCAATTCGGCCTAGCAGCTAAGAAATCGGCCTCAATGAGGGCATTTCGTCCACCTTAGAAGCCTATATACAAGAGGGAACTCGACCTCCTACGGACATCAATCATTCTCTCATCATTCGAGAAGAAGAAGGCTAGCAAAGATGGAAGAAGGACGAAGGAAAAGTGTTTGGGTTATTTCTCTCTCCCTTTTCACACATGCAAAAGGAGGCTAGGGTTTTGTTGCTGCAAGATTGAACTCGGAGAAATTGCAGAAAGAAGGTTGAAGAAAGGTCTATTAGGTCATCCTCAAGCCCTAGAAGAAGGAGAAACTCAAGCGAAGGTCAAAGGAAGCCTTGGAAGCCCTAGATTTGATCATACATGTGGAAGCAACAACTGTTGTAGGGGCCAAAAATTTCAGACCTGCAGTAGTGGCCGAAATTTTGTAGCTGGGTGTCGAAGTTGTGCAGTTGGAAGAGATTTGACTAAGTTTGACTTCGTCAAAGGAAGCACATCATTAAGAAGGTCGGACTTGATCTTGGAAGGGTATTGGTCTTGGTCTAGAGGTGTTGGAATTCGTCATTTGAAGAATCTATAAGAGAAGAGATTTGTGGGTTTTCCTCTCAAGTGGAGAGGTTTGGGCCCTGGCTTGCAGCCTATATCCTGTGTTCATGTGCACTGTTGATCTTCTTGTTTTGGTAGTTGTTTGATGATAAAAATAACATAATAATAAGATAAGCTAATAAGCAGGAAAAAGTAAAAAGACATCACAAGCAGTTATCAAGTTTAAGAGAAATCATCCTAACTATAGCCCTATAGATTTCTCAACACATATTAGTATGCTACTATGCCTGAAAACATTAAATAAAAGCACATGATTGCAAAATGGTTTAAGTATCTTCCAATGGTTGACCCACCTTCCTTCAAGAAGGAATGCCAGATAAGAGAAAGAAATCTGACCAGATTAATATGTGGAGAATCTATGGCATCATGTGATGTGCTGATCAATAGGGCTGCTGGCGGCTGGCTGTCCAAGGAGGAGAAAAATTTATCCTATGGGTTACCCACTTTTGGTGGGTAAAGTCACAATACTGGCTATGATTTCTGCCTTCAATATGAAAGTGACAGCAAACTAAGAAAGCAATAAGAATACTTCTCTAGGTAAATTTTACCTTAAACATGAGGACATGTGAGGGTGATGGCAACTTGATGCTTGATTCTAGCTTTGTTGGAGGAGAGAAACAGCGGATAGTATATGTAAAAGTTTTGAGCTTTTGTACTAATGGATGTGTTAAAGCTTTGAGAAATAGAATTTTCAAGTACAATGGGGTGTTAAAACAAAAAGAAATAAGTTTGTGTTTATGTAAATGTTTTGAGCTTTTGTATAAATGGATGTGCTAAAGCTTTGATAAATAGAATTTTCAAGTACAATGGGGTGTTAAAACAAAGAGAAATTAGTTTGTGTTTATAAAAAAGGTCACAATAAAGGTATAAACATTAAGTGACCTAGTAGGTGACCAACATGAAATTTTAGTGATTAATTAGTAGTTAGTCAGTTATGATGAGTCTGGCACAGTCTAACCACCATACATACAATAAAAGTACATGCAAGGCATTATGAACTTGACTCCATTTAATAAAGTTTATTAACCATTTGCATCTCTCTCTCTTGTGCACATATTCTTCAAAATCCTACACAATAGGGGGTGATTCTTTCCAAAGACAAGATTTCTTCCCCTTTTACATAGTATAAAATAAAATATTTATAACTCATTACATTATATTTTTTGTCAAGAATTTCTGGTTTTTAACTGCATATGAGATTTTAAGCCTACAAATTTTGAGGGAACATTTCACCCATTGTCAAGGCACAACAGAAAAGTGATAGAGAACCATGATTTAAATTTTTTTCTAGAGGGTTATTTTATTTTATTTTTACAAAAATCAGATGGCTAATGTTACAACAAAATTTATGTGTGATGACTGTGTAGCAAAAAATTGTGTGCAAACACTTGCAAAGATCAGAGAGTAAAAATGTACAAAGAAAAAGAACTGCTTACACAAGAAGAAAGGTTGAACAGAATGAAAATTCTTGAATTGGGAAAGTTTTATCAGACAAATCTGTTGTAGCATCTGTGATGCATTTTCGATATCATTAATATGAAACTTTAAATAAACTACATTCTAATGCTGTCATTCATGTCTCTATCTTAGATCTATTTCACTGATTACATAAGCACGCATTGACTAGATATGTTTAAAGCTAACTATCATGTGTGAAGTTGAAACAACACATTCAATGAAAGTCATCATCAATCTTTCTTACACAAACTATTAACCGAAAAAAGAGTACAGAACAATGTGAAGGACCATACTTTGTTCAGCAAAAAAACTGCATAAGCTGATCTTGTCGGCTCTTGACCTTCCAAAAAGAGTGGAAATTCAACTACAGGCTTTTGTGAGCCACCCATTCCAAAAGTTCCTGATTCAGTTACTGATGGCTCTACCGAAGGTGCATAATCTTGAATATATGAACGAGAACCTCCCAACCGAATAGGATATCGAAGAGGAATATCCAAATACGATGCAACCAGTTTAACAATCTGCAGTGACATATTATAACAAGAAATCAACAACAAAATAGGCCATTTAAAACAGTGTAGTAAGTATTTCCACAATCAGAATAAAATAACATACAGAAATTCTAGCATAAATCATAAATGATAAGAAAGTACACTCACATGTGCAACATATCCAATTGCAGCTGCAGAGCTTTGAAACGCCTGCTTATCATTGAAGAATCCCAGTTTTTTCACAGGTGGTGCAAACAACTGCAAACCTGAAATATTCAGGGACTCTACTGGTAAATCAGTGGAGGTGGAAACTGAAGATGATCCAGCAAATTCCCCTGAAATAAATTTCATTCTAGTTAGTAGCTGTAAGAATAGAGAATGTATACACTGCATTCAATATTGCCAAATCTGTTAGGCAATAACATTGCTAGCCAAGAACACTGCAGAAACTAAATTGGAATACAGCATAACCTGATATTGTCTGTTGAGACCTGGAATTGGATTCTTCAACTGGTACACTCTGAGAAGGACAACGACCTAATGGGTAGAGAGATGCAACTTGGGTTACCATCAACTGCTGCCTGGTAGATAGCATTTTCTGCAAATGTCTAAGAGGACCATGACCACCTTCTCCAGCTAGCAACCTGTTAGCTTCCTGTCCATTGTAATCAAATACTCAGTACTGGTGCACAACCCTAAAAATAACAATCTCTGAAATCGATGGAGATAAATTTAAGAATCCAAATTCCAATCTGAGAGAGAAAAATACCTTTATTATTACATCTACTTTAATGCAAAATTTCCAACCTAGGCAACTACATGCTATATACTTTTCTGACAGTCATATTTCCATGCCTTCCAGTCCTAGTGGAAATACAAGAAAAATCACCTTCACAAAACAACAAGGATTCTGCTAATAGGAATATTAAGTCTGAAAAGAGAAAACTCAGAAAAAAAGGCTGTACTGTGAAAGGTTTGGAATCTCATTCAAGATTACTGACAAACACTGATAATTTTCTCCATTTATTTTCATCCCTTTCTCTAGGATCTGGAACCCAAATAAGTTTTATGCCAATTGCTTCAACAATTGTACACCTCCTCTTGCATGACTCTAAAACAGATGGGAACACTTTAAATATTGCTAGAATAATTAATAAACACTTAAGCTGGCACATAACTGGGCATCAGATTTGAAAATTCCAGAAAATGATGTTTAGCTGCCCGGAAATGTTACAATACACAATTTATTATTTATCTAATTAAAAGGAAACCACTCTTCTACCAAAATAGAGCTTTACCAACACAACATCACAATTCCTTGTTCCAGGATCTGGAAATACCAAGGAATCAATATATTCTGCATGAATCGAAATAACTTTCATGGGTTCTCTGATATCATAGGTGAGCACATATTCTTGAGTTCTGAGCTGAAATTTCCATCTTAGAATGAGGGCAATCTCATAAATTTGTTTATAGCTTACAACAATAACTTATAAGCAATTTTGCTAGTATAGTCCAATAATGGTTAGTTTGGTTTTCAACATGCACTGTTTTGCTGGTCAGACCTCCCAACATCACAATAACCAAGAAGGTGGTAACGAATACACTTGATTGATAAGAACCCAGGAATAAATCCATAAATGCAGGGAGTAGACAGAAAAAAAAAAGGTGCAGTCATAGAAATGAACTCACATTTAATGTTCACTGGAACATTGCTTCAATTCACTGGTTTTTTGCAAGGTAGAAAAAACACAGGTCAATTAGCCATAAAGTAATTTATGGACACTTGCTTTGCCAAGGATCAAGTCAAACCTGTTTAAACAGTAATCTATTTAGCCATTCCTGGCTTCACTTTCAGGTTTTTCATTTTTCTTAGCCATAAAGTAATTTATGGACACTTGCTTTGCCAAGGATCAAGTCAAACCTGTCTAAACAGTAATCTATTTAGCCATTCCTGGCTTCACTTTCAGGTTTTTCATTTTTCTAGGGACTGGGTGTTGAAGAATGTAACTAGGTTCGGTCTTCATTATTGTATTTGAGTCAAATGTAATATATTTATCAAAAGAAAAGCAAAAAGAATTTTTTATTATTAAATTGACTTGTTAAAGTATAGGTTTCATGCTTGGGTCAATTATGGGTCAAGCCTCCATTGTAGGCTTTAGGTTGTTGTCAAAGTCATTTATTGTTTGGTCAAAGACTGCTCCATCAAGACATCCTCTTCAGCAAAGTCATCAATTCGGCCTCTTCATCAAAGTCTTCAAGTCGGCCTCAAATAAATTATCTTCAAGTCAATATACTCATTTTGGCCTAAAATAAAGACACCTATTCCCAAAGTCATGTCAGCTTATTTATGATGGACGAACTACTATATATACAAGTCTAAGCTCTTCGCATTACCATATTACAGAAGTTCGGATTAATTTCAGAAATGCAAGTTCGGATCAAGTTCGGATGATTTCAGAAGATAATTTTGGTGTTATTATAATACAGTTTTGATGCTATTATAGTATATATATTTCGTTGATATTACAGTGGACAAGTCTCGGGGTGTTACCACAGTATGAAGGATTCGGTTCTGCCGCAAGGAGAAGATCTCGATGCTATCACAGTCTCACAGTCTCGGTGCTATCTCACAGTTAAGGTCATGGTGATATCTCAAGGTCAAGGTCTTGGTACTGTCTCAGGGAGGAAGTCTCGGTGATATCTCAAGGTCAAGGTCTTGGTACTGTCTCAGGGAGGAAGTCTTGGTGCTATCTCAGGAGAAAGTCTCGGTGCTACCACAGTAAGATGCTGACCTCAGTTCGGAGCTATCACAGTGATAACATAGTTCGGTGCTAACATAGTGACATGGATCTTGGATGACTTGATGGAGAGAGTCTCATGGATCTTGGATGACTTGATGGAGAGAGTCTCTAGTCTAGGGTGTAATGGTCTTGGTCGTTTCATCTTGAATCCACTGAAGGAAGAATTTTTTCCAGGTTTTCCCCAAGAGTGGGGTTTTGCCCTGGCTGCATGCCTACATCTTGTATCCTCTTCTATTTGTTGCTTGGCATTAGTCTTGATGATAAGAAAAGATAAATCGAAAGAACTAATAATAATAATAACGAAAACATCACAAGATAATGTCATAATAAGATAAATCAATTAACTGTCACCTCCTTGGATTTCTCAACACTGGGGAAGGAGAAATTTCATATGGTGCATAGCTAGAGACATGTAGAACTATTGCCATTCTTTATGCAATCCATTGGCATGTAATACCCCAGTTTTGGACCCCCAATTGTATGTGTAATGTACATATGTTTATACGCAGTTCAGCCAGTATGGCTTTGTGGCTGGAGTGCCTATATATATATATATATGTTTTGTGGCAGAGTGCCTGTGTAATATTATCACAGAGATACTGTCTGTTGAAATGCTAGTGAGCCTAGCATTGTAAATTGTAATCACACTCATACATTAATAAAATACATCACAGATGCAGAACAAGTCAAACAAGAGAGTATGGGGGGTTACGACACCACGAGGCGGAAAGGGGGCTAAGGGTTTAAGGAAAGGGGCTTCAGTCAAGGGGGCTAAGCCAAAAGAGTATTAAAATATTCCTTAGTCCTAAGTTATGATTTCATATGATTTTAACCTAAGTTCCTAGGTGATGGGTAGAGATTTTAAAGTGCCACTTGTCAAAAAGTTACATGCACGTATAAAGCATAGTATTTAAAACCAGAACCACTGACAGACACAGTCCACCTATCAAACCGGTTTTTGAACCGGAACTGGAAAACTAGACTGGTCAAATCTCAATGAACCGGTCTTTAAAAAATACATTAAATAATTATTTTTTAATGAAAAAAACTATTTTTTTAAGATTTAAAACCATGATTCCAAACCAATAGAGACAAAATATGCAAATTTTTCTCATTTATATACCATGTAAAGGCGAATATATAAAAATGGCACTGGGTGTGCAATACATATCAACAACAAAATACATAATCAATGAGGCTCTAAATGGCCTCTAGAGTCCAAAACCAATGCTAGAAGCTATGGGGCCATTGGCCTCCTACAAGTCTACATATCTGTGATCAACGTGATCACTCCTCATCTTGATCAAACTCATCACCACTACTAGACATGGGATCATCCACACGAACTACATAAACATCATCTGGCTCAGAGTCTGAGGACTCCTCAGACTTTGATACAGCCTCAGTGATAGTAGTAGTAGCAACAAAACTAGACATTAAAACTACAAATCACCGATAAACATGATCACTCATTAAACTCAAGATTGATTCAACAGTACTAGAAATGGATGACGGAATCATCAACAAGAGCTACAAGAACATCATCTAGCTCAAAGTCTTCAGACTTGGATTGCTCAACCTTATAATATGGTAGAAATTGAAAAATTTTAACATGCCTAACCAATGATTTTGGTTTGAGTGAGGGGTTCATCTCCTCAGCATTATAATATGGTAGAAAAGGCTTAGTATGCCTAACCAATTAATTTCCTTTGAGTGAAGGGTACATTTTTTTAAGGCCATGGTAGAGGAGTTCAACAATCAATACCACCAACATCAACGAAGTTCAACAATCAATGCCACCAACATCAAGGTACTTAAAGGGCTTCAAGCTCTTGATCAAATGCAAATCTCATACCCTCACACATGACAAAATCAAACGCAAACATTGCAATCCCCCAAATCCTGAAATCATGAAATCTTGAAAACCATTAAGTTAGTTGGATTTTGAGTGAGGTCTAAAATTCTAGTTTCTCCATATGAAATCCAATGAGGTCGAAACTACTCTCAAACATCCTAAGTCATTTCATGGTAATGTTAAATATTTAAAAGGATGAAAATGAAAGATAAAAGAAATGTCACTTTCAACTTAAGAATTTAACATTACCATTGATTGCCAACATTGCTAGGGTTGAGTCAGCTTTTTTGTTTAAGTTTAGGGCTTAGGAGGAGGACGGTTGGTTTTATGGCCAAGGGGGGTTGTTTTGGAAGGAAAACCACCATGGGTTCTCTCCAAAACCATCTTAAAAACTGCCATTGAAGGTCCCAGACTCGCCCATAAATGTGATATCTAACCGCATTGGTAATGACCCAACCAGTTTATAACAGAACCAAACAATTTATGGCCAAACCAAACAGTTTGGTACCAAACTGGGGTCTGCTTGAGCCCGAACTGGGTTCATTGGCCAGGATGACACCCAAGCCTAATGAATCGACCGGTTTGACCAGTGAGCGGTTCAACCAAATCGGTTTTGAATACTATGATATAAAGTGAGAGCTAGTTAAAAGATCATTCATCATGTTCATTCTTGGCCATCATTACCATGGTATATGGGGTGTCAGCAAGGAGAGCAATAGACCTTGTTACATTGTGAAACCTTATGAATCCTCGGTGGATTTGGGTGATCAATTCTCCTCGGGTTGCCACAGGGAAGGCTAAAGCCCTAGAGAGAGAATTGTCTAGGATAGGCTCTCTATGAAAATTCCTTGAATACAACAACTAGAGTTTAATCTTCTAACTGTTAGCAGGTTTCTCTCAAGTTAAATCTCCATGGCCAAGCAAGGACTTTTCCATTAATGAATTTTTCTTCCATGGCAGAAATGGAGACAAGATTTTTCTTCAAACTCAGCACATATAGCACATCATGTAGATGAATGGTTTCACCAGAATCCAAATGAAAAGGAACAGAGTGAGACCCTTTGACGAGATGAGTAGAATTATCCCCAAGTATGATTTTCAAATTAGTCTCCCTCTCAACCAAATTTGAAAGGACCTCACAATACCCAGTAAAGTGTCTAGATGCCCCACTATCCACTAGCTAGCTACCAATGCTATCTAAAGATGAGCTAGAGAGAGCAGTAACAAGAAAATATTTAGATTGAGTATTAGCAACATTATCAACATACCTTGTGTTCTTGGACCTCTTTTGAGGGCGTTGAGTCTCTTCAACACTTGCATGGGTAGCAGGACCTCCTCTTCTTCGTCTATTGTTGAAGTTGTTGTTGTTGCCACTGTCATTGTTGTCACTGGGCCTTTGAGCATTTCTTCTATCCAGACAATCTTGGGCTATGTGGCCAAATCTAGCACATCTATAGCATTGGACTTTGGACAAGTCCCTTCTATTATTGTTGAATGTTGGAGTTGGCTTCTCTGACTTCCATTTGGAAGGTATTCCTTTCCCTTTTCCTTTCTTGACATTGGCTATAAAGGTTATAGGCTCTCCCTCTTCTTGTCTTTGAATTCTTCCTCTAGAAATGAGCCTAGATTCTTCTTGAGTGCAATTGCCCAAAAGCTCATCAAATGAAGGGATCTATTTTCTGCAACTAATGCTTGTAATGAATGTCTCCCAAGACATGGGGAGTCCACCAAGGGTCATCGGCACAAGCTCTCTATCAGGTATGACTTCTCTAATGGAAAGAAGTTGATCTCTTATTTGAGAGATTCTCATGAAGTAGGTTGTTATAGATTCAGACTTAGACATCTTGATGTCACGAAGTTGACTCTTCAAGGAAATGACTTGGCTAACATTGTTTACCTCATACCTCCCAATAAACCTTTCATACATCTCCTTTGACTTCTTCAGCTTGGACAGATACGTGATGAGATGGTCAATGATGATCTTCTTGGCCTTGATCTCACCCTTCTTGTAGTTGGATTTGACACTGGCATTGGCATTCTAAAGGGGTTTTGCTACTTGGCCCTGGACATATTCCATCACATCATTCTCTTCAAGGGTAAGATCCAATCTAGCCCTCCGTGTTGCAAAGTTGGAGGCATCATTCATCTTCTCTTCAATAAGTAAGAGGTAGTCATCTTGCCCGAGAAAGTTGAACACCAATTAGTAACAGAAGTGTCTCAAAGGGGTGTTCTTTATTCTCCAAAGGCTAATCTTCACCTTAGCTCTAAAACCATGTTAATTTTTTCACAGTGTTCTAAGTTGTTATAATCACTTATAACAATTTCATCCAATTTCATTCACCCCAGTAATAGTTAAGAAATTATAGATAGAACAGTAAACAATAAATGCACAATAGAAGATAGCCAAGCACAATGAGACATGGAGGTTTTTAGTCAAAGGCCAAGGCAAAACCCCGTAAGGGGGAAAACCAAGAATCAATTCTTCTTATTCTTAGTCAATCAATGATTAGCATGAGATACATAGTCCAATAGTACATCCATAAACCAATCAAAATCAAACATTTGACTTTCCAACAAAAAGAGAGTCCAACAAGTCAAATAAGAGAAATATAGTCAGCTCTGCTACCACTCAACAGTCTGGTCAAAGGGACAAATTTTGGCCAGCAACTTCCACAGAAAAGTTTGGTCAAAGTCAACAGTCAACCCTACAGTCAACGCCCAGCAAAACAGTTCAGAATTTAGTAAACTCAAAGTCAAAAATTCAGCCTTCTTCCTCAGCCAAACGTTCTGTCCAAAAGAGACAAAAACACTTGCAAATTTCGGTCAAACTCCAAGTCAAACCCTGCAGTCAACCTCAGAAATCGTGTCCAGAATAACGGTCAAACAGAGTCAAACCCTCCTGCAATTTTTCATCCTTCCAAGGCAATCCAAAACTCAGTCAAAGCAGCTGAGAAGTAGCCCAAGTCAACAGAAGTCAATGGAGTTCAGAACAAATCCAAAGAAGAAAGTCAACACTGGTCAGAAATGTCTCTTCTACTCCTTCACATGTGTGATCTCTCTCTGCAATTTTGGACTGAATTGTGTTGATGAGATGATGTCCAAATGAGGGTCAACAATTGTGAATTTATATGAGTTTTAGGACATGGCTTTTCACATGTGGGCTCACATGAACTTCTTTGAGGCTGACTTGGTAAAACACAAAATATGAAATTTCTCCATGACTTTGGAAATGAAATTTTGACCATAGCTGCCTATTTTCACCACCTTTGGCCTATGTTTTCCAAGTACTATGCATGTACACAAACCTCATCCATTGTTCTTGGCTTGAACACTGTCACCTGCTTACCTAGATAATTGTGTAGACCCCCAAGATACTTAAGGATTATATCTAAGCTCTTGGGAGAGATACCCAACATGATGGTCACCTTTCTAAATTCGATAGTGTACTCCTATACACTCTGCCCCTGCCTCTGAGTGAGATCCATTGGTCCTCAATAGGGCAGAATTGGGACTTTAGGAAGGTTTTACACTTAGTTACTAGAGGATCACCCTCCAACTTGAGTGTCTTCGTATGGCTTTCCCACCAAGTTGAAGCATGGCCCTCTAACTTCAATCTAGCAAGTGATATTTCATACTCCTTGTTAGCACTGAAAATGTTAATGGTGTAATCGCCATTGTGTCACTGTTTTCAAATTTCTTTTTAATTTCCTAGTCCATGTCCAAGTTTGAGTCATTTCCAACAAAGGTAAAAAGAGTCCCAAAATCAAGGTACTTTTAAGGGAATAGGTGTCATTAGTGTTTTCGAGTCATAAAATAAGTTAAAATCACTATTTTAACTTATGTTAGTGCTGAAGGCTAGTCGTCGTTTGGGTAATAAAGTTGCAGTCACCTTGTTTGGAATAATAGCTACCTCTGTTGTGATTTCATTGTCAAAACAGTAATGCAAAGGGCAGCTATTTCTCAGAATTGAAAGTTATATATTTCACACAGTGAAAAGCGCAACTGTTTCACTGAGATTTTAGTTATCTCAATTCAGAGGTAAAGACAGTTGTTCATCAAGCATATAGGAGCAGCAGATAATGTTTTAAAAGGCAAGGACCATTCATGTTTGAAGATCATTGAAGACCCCTATGCTATGAATATGATTATTCTTTTAATTAAGATTAATTATTATTTTACCCAAGGGGATTATTATTAGTGAATGGTTAATTTACCTAGGCAGCTAACTTGTAGCTATTTCACCTAAGTCAAGCAGAAAGCATAGTACGAGGAATCTGACATTTAATGATAATGTGGAGTGTGAAGCCTAGTGGGATGACTTGGTGCTTGTTTTTGAATTATTTCAAAAGATGTCATTACTCCTTGCCATAATTGCAAGCGCAAAATTAGAGAAGAGAGCTCGGTGTTCACTCAACCAAAGTCCTTTGTGCAAGCTACAGGTAAACAGAGACCATTCCTCCAGCAAGCAGTTTCAGTTTTCAAAGCAGGAAAACCAAGGGTTGGTGGACAGTATTGCACCCAGAATTCAACATTTGTGTTTGTGAGCAATCTAACTGTTGGAAGAATGGGGAAAGGAGGAAATGTCAATAGGTCAGAGCCAGCTAATACAAGATTTGTGGATGCTAGGGCTAAACCATAGTTCAAATCCGTTGGTTGGTATAAATTCCTACAAAAGTTTTCTGGGGAGAACATGGCTCTAGCTCAGGCTTTTGCCGAGACTTTCGATGGTGAAAAGGTCAAGTTAGGCAACAAGACATTCAACATTTCCGAAGCTATCATAGCTCGTGCTACCCAAACTTCTGCAACTGGTGAACGTTGGTTTAAAACCAAAATGCTGCCTAAAGAAGTAAGTTCTTACCTTGAGCCCGAATATGTTGATGTTAAGTGGAATCCAACTGCTCACATTTCTTGTTTTAACGCCGAGTGGCAGCATGTTATTACCTCAGTCCAAAAATACATCACATGCAAGGGGAGGTTTTCTTCTGTTCATTGTTATCAGTTAAGATTCCTTGCTCACATTTCAGGAGATAAACCTCTGAACCTACCCTATTTTCTGTATAAATCTCTGCTCAAAATGTCCCTAAAGCTACAGAAAATTCCAAACTACTCTTTGCACAATTTGTATCACAGAGGGTTGATTGAAAGTTTAATTGTCTATTATCTCAGAAAGAAGAAAATTACTTGGGATAGGTTTTTAAGAGAGGAAGGGTTTGGTAGCATAAATTCCAAGAGAAGGGTAGGGAGGCCCAAGAAAAGAAACATCCATGAGAAAACCAATGATGCCCCTGTTTCACACAGTTCACCATCTAACTCTGTACATTCATCAGTCTTCTGTCAAATTAACCCTACCTCTATCTCAGTCAAAAGGCCAACCAGAAGCTCGATTAGGAAGGCTACAAATCCTATGCATATGCCAGCAGTGTCACTAGTTAATGAAGTTCATGTCAGTAGCTCACCTAGGGAACCTCAAACCCTAAAGTCTTTCATGGAAGAATACAAAAAGAAACTGCAATAGAAAAATGCAAAGTCTCCTAAGAAGCCTATGTCAAAGGACAAAGAGAAAATAGCCTCCTCTTCATGGAGCCAACCTAAGAAGAAACTCTTCATGGCAAAAGAACCAGTGGAAGTCAACCCTGAACTTCTTACACCTGAGCCTGTTTTGTCACCAGTGGAAGTCAACCCTGGTATGAAAAGTTCAAGCCATGTTCCTGAGTCATCTCATCAAGCACAACCAAGTAGTGGTACTTCTCTCACGGAGTCCACTCTCTCACAAGTTTTGCTTTCTCTTAAGAAAGGAAAACAGAAAATGTCAGAGCCTGTCATAGAAGAATACTTTGGCTAAATTAGTTTCCTCCATTTGTTTTTTGTTCAAGAAGAGGAAGAAAAATGTGATACACTCCTATTCCTCCTATGAAGATAGCAGTGATCCTGAGTACACAGAATCAGAAGATGAGGAGGCAAAGTCTAGTAAATTCATACATGAAGGTAAGAGTTCCAAATTCATCCCTAATCCCTATGTCAAGAGACCTCATACTAGACCTCAAAATAAACTTAGGTTGAACAGCAAGTTGATTGCCAATCCTAAATTAAGAGATGAAATTATCAACATTGAGGAAAGCCCAGAAGACAAAATCGAAAGGAAGAAAAAGACTCAGTCAAAGAGTCAAGCACAAAGAAAGAGGTCAGATAAGAGGGTGACTAAAGCAGAGGCCATCAGGATTTTTGCCTCTATTCTGGACCTCTGATGAATGAAGAACAGGGCTGCCTTGGAGAAACTTTTTTGGGTTAATGTTCCATGTCTTTCGGATATAGCTACCTTTTCTGTGAAGGTAGCAATTATTTTGAAATATCAACATGTGATGGAAAGGGGCTACTTTTTGGTTTGTTATCTTGATGGTGAGTCGTGACAATAAACACATGAAGTGGAGGAGTTTTTCAGTTGCAATGGATGCTCCCAGGTGTCATGTATCAAGTCTTCTCTGAAATGGGTTTTGTTTTGCACGTTTGAAGGAGACAGCCACATGTCACTCCCACTTTTTTTTACACTTTCTGCTGAAGACTGGTTGCACCAGAATGGAAGAGTGGTCTTCAAATAGATTGCCACCTCATACAACCATTTCGGAGTGACAGCCTTCATGATGTTTATCTTATTTTTAATGTAGCACTTTGTATTTAAGATTAGGGATAAGCCTCATCTCTTGCACGAGATTGTGATAACTTTTGAAACAGATTTACCTTTTTTTGTGGAGACGATAGTATCATATTTTATATATATATGCCAAACTGATATGAAGTAAAGATTGGTGGTTTTAGAATTTTGACTCATATGATCTGTAACCTTTTTTGTGAATGAAATGGAATGATACCACAGAGGACTTATTACCAATTTGTTGTGTGTATTGTCAACTTTACTTGTGTTTCCATATCTACTTTCTTTCAGTTTCAATTTGCAAACCATTATGTTGTTATGTGTTCTTATCAGTCTCTTAAACATGTTATGTGTTTTATCAGTTTTTGTTAGTCTCACACAGTGAGCATTCCTGGTAATATATATGTTATAACAGTGAAAGAGCATCACTCATGATAGTTATTCTTCATTATATTTCAATGAGAATCTTGTAAGACTAGAAATAGCTTTCTCTTAATGGAATATTGTCAAACTGCTACTTTTGTTAATTTCTACCAAATGCAGTAGATTTCTATTTTGCAGACCTATTGTTTCCTCTCTCATCTTACAGTTTCCTCTCCTCATAGGCTACAAACTTGCATTCTGCTACCACATCAGGTTCCAATACCCTCATTAGTAGAAATATGGATTTGACTGAAATCTCTTTTCAGCGAATCAGGGTTTATACCACCTAGCAATCTCATAAAACAAATCATTAAATTGCCCTAGAGTTTAGGATGTGTCTAGTCAGGCGCTTGCTGCAGTCCAAGTGCTGATTCCAGCGCCAACATCTTTTGGTGCGTCTACCGAGAGACGAAGGCCTTGTAACGAAGTATTCTCCCAAGTCTATTGTTATGAATTGTTGATAATCAGTTCTTGATGGTGAAAAGAATTGATGACTTGAAGAAGACTGCAAATTTGTTCACCTGGCGACTCCACAAAGAGGAAGATGGGTTTCAAGACCTCCTTCTATAAGGAGAAATCAGAGATCTCCAACTGTGACTCCAATTGCTGACCCAGAGAAGATCATTAAAGATGCAAAAGGAAAACAGAGATCAGTTGAAGCCACATCTCAGTCAGTGAAGAAGGTACACAAAAGGTACGTTCATCTACTTTAGAATCAAAAGATTTTTTAGTTTCAAAAGATTCTGCTGAAAAATCTCAAGTTGAAACTACTCCCCTAGAAAATAAAGTGGATGTTGTTAACCTAGACTCAGCTGAAATTTTTTCTCACTCATCACCTAGTAAATCTGAAATAAGTATTGTTCTAGTCAAAGAGGAAGAAACTGAATTTCTAAGTGTTGATAAGAAATCAGAAGAGCTTGTGCTAACAGAAGGGGAATTAAAACAAGTATTGGCTATTGCCCCTTTTCTTGATAGGGATGTTTTGACTGAAGAAGACTTCAAGAAAATTTTAAATTTCCTTCAAACACATCTTGAATATCAGTGTCTTATCAACCCTCAGCAAGATTATTTTCCTTTTTCTCCAAATCCAGCTGTTGGGTCATCTTCTTCTCATCCACTAGAAGAGACTGTTCCTGAAGGCCTTACTTTTAACTTATCTGATTTCCTTGCTCAACAAAATAAAATTGAATTAGCTCCATCCCCTCAAGAGACAACTTTAGAAGTTGATTCTTCTACAGAAGGAGAAGTCAAGACATCCTCTATTCATCTTTTTGAAAACCCACTCTTTTCAGTTCCAAAGCCTGAAAAATCAGCTCAAGATCTCCAATTTTCTGTTGTCCTAAATCAGAATCAGAATTCACCAATTGTAATTCCCATTTCCCAAACAGCTGCATCAACTGTACATCAGCAAAATATAGCTCAACCTGCCCTGACGAGGATGCAACAGATAGTGGCTACAAGATATGCACCACTTGTTCTCCCTCAACCCTTGCATCCACTTCCCCAAGGAGATTACTTGAAATATCTTCCAAAATACACTAGGGAGGGAGAAGGAGTTTCTGCTGAGGAACATTTAGTGGCTTTCTATAGTTATGCTGACAATCAGAATATTGAACATGAAGATGTCTGGTCAAGACTCTTTGTTCAGAGCTTGGATGGTAAAGCTCGTAAATGGTTTAGAAGTTTGTCTCCAAACTCAATAACAGGAATTGATGAATTGGATGAGATATTTGTGACGCATTGGAGTGATAGAAAAGATTATGTCTATTATCTTACAGAATCTGGAATTCTGAAGAAGGCGGATGAGTCATTAGCTGATTTTACTAAGAGGTTTAATAAGATTTATCGGAAAATTTCAGAAGAAATTAAACCTACTGAGACTACAGCTATGATAAATTTTGCAAATGCTTTAGATTCTGAGTTTGCTTTATGGTTGAGGGCTGAAAAAGCACAGACATTAACAAGTATGCAAGAGGCTGCAATTGGAGTGCAGTGTAATCTCATGGCTTCTAATAAATTAAAAATGGAAGAAGAAAAGGCAGCAAAAGACAAAAAGAAGATGAAAGAAGAAAAACCTTCTTCTTCTAAGTCACTTATAGCAGAAGAAAAGATCGATTAGATGTCCAATTTGATCAAGGAACTTGCCTTTAAGATGACAAAATTAGAGGTAGAAAATAAACCAACTGCTAGAGCCAATCAAAATGAAGCCAATAGAAATCAGGCTCCCTTCAGGAGGCCTTTTCAGCCTCAACAAATCCTACAGCGCCCAAGGAGGAATGTTGATGATCAAAATGTTCAGCCTCCTTTGAATAATTTTGTTGAAGAAGAATAACAAGGAAATGAAGAAGAAAATGAAAAAATAAACCTTGTGGGAGAAACTTCATAGTCATCATGTTTGACATTGCAAGAATATGAAGATCGATCAAGGATTTGTTTGTTTTCAGATGATGTGAATGCTCAAATTTATGCACAAAATGATCAAAAACAGCAAGAAGTTCAAAACAGAAATTATCCTTTGAAGTCCAAAGGTCTGTTCAGCAACCTCAACAAAAATCAGATTCAGATAAACAAGCTGCTAAACAGAAGGCCAAGGTCAATGAGGTTCCTCCACCTCAAAATTCTGTCCCAATTGTTAAAGTTACTGCTGAAAATAAGGAATTAGTTCCAATTTATTTCAGCTTCAAATCTGAATTGAATAAAATCAAAACTCCAGTCCCACTCTTGGAATTATTGAAAAATCCAGCATATAAAGAGTCTTTTAAGAGTCTGCTACAGCCTCCTCTCGCTCTTGATTCAATCAACCTTGAAGATGAGCATCCCACTATTTATCTACGCTGTCATGTCCAAGACCAAAATGATGATAACTCACCGCCTTTCTACCTGTCACTCAATATACATGACAAAGTGTTGCATAATTGTCTGTTAGATTCTGGAGCTTCCCACAATGTCATGCCAAAGAAAGTGATGGATGAATTGGGATTAAAGATCACCAAGCAATACCATGACCTCAAGTGTTTAGGATTAATTAAATACTTGGTTGTTTCCCTTACCCAGCTGCCTATGAAGAGCTTAGTGATGGACATTGTAGTTGCAGATATTCCTTCTAGATTTGTGATGTTACTTTCAAGATCTTGGTCTAAAAAATTGAGAGGTGCCCTTCCGATGGACACGTCATACGCCACCATCCCAGTGTTTGGAGGGGAATTCAGAAGGCTGTATAGGGAAACCCAAATGGCCTACATCATTAGTGATCAGCATAATCCTTCAAACCATCCCATATATGTTGAAGAAAAGGAATTGGGGTCATCAATTCTGCACCTTGTTGCTAATGATAATGATTTCCAGCCTGAAATAAGTGAAAAACAGCATTTTCAACGTGCAAATGAGCAGCATTTAGAAGGAGGACAGATCTGGAAATTGTACTTTGATGGAGCCTCATCAAGAGAAGGATCGGGAGCTGGTGTAGTCCTCATTTCTCCCACTCAGCGTAAGGTAACTATATCATATAAACTGCAATTTGCTACCACTAACAACACTGTTCAGTATGAAGCGTTTGTGCTGGGTATGAAGGCAGCGAAAGATTTGGGAGCAGAACAGCTAATTGCTTTTGGTGATTCAGAGTTGGTGATTAAACAGGCGACAAACAATTACCAAGTGAAAATTTCCAAATTGAAGAATTATAGAAATAAAGTCTGGTATTTGATTGAGCATTACTTTTCAGCGTTTAATATAAATTTTGTCACTGGAGAAGAAAATCAAATTGTTGATTCACTAACTATTGTTGCTAGTAATTTCACAGTTCCTCTGTTAGGATATTCCGACACATAGGAAATAGTTAAGAATAACTTAGTCTAGTGTAGAGTCAACTGTGGATTGTTTCCCTCTTTGAGGGTTTTAACCACGTGATTATATTGGTGTACTGATTTGTGATCTGTTTGTGAGCGGTTACCTTTGGTACTTGATCTAAGGAACTTACCCTATAAACTCCTACATGGTATCAGAGTTATTTTGAGGGCCGCATCCGTTGTTGATCAAAATCTGAAACTAGTTTGACTGCATGCGAATGTCGTTTTGTAGATCTACTATTTCTGAAAAATTTTGGGCTTGGAGAACTGCTCTGTTGTGTCCGGAGCGTCTGTTACAGTGAGGAACGTCTTTCGTTTCATGCGAAAAGGTTTTCGGTTGCCCAAGTTATGACAGTTTAGATCTGGAGGTATAAAGCATCTTTTTTGCAGTTATATTTGTTAATAGTTCTGCTTATTTCGGTTCCCTTTTTTTTTATTTTCAGTTTTTAGGTTTTATTTATTTGACAGATCTATACCCTCTTCTCTGTGTATGCTCTTTGTTGTGCGCTGCATGCGATCTCGGCAAATTAGAAACAAGGAAAAGGGATTTTTTTTTGGCTACGTATGCTCTTTCCCCGCGTCTTTGTGCGATCTCGAGAAATCAGAAATAGTGAAAAAAAATGCTAGTTGCCAGTAAAGCTAACCGAAAATCTAACATTCTACCGTAAGGCTTTGCATTTCGTTTTTTTTGCTCAGTTTTTGTGTTTTTTTGTGCAGGAAAAGGCACGCACACCGAAGAGTTAAAAAAAAACCCTTCCTCCTTTCAAACAATAACGTGATCCTTTTACTATCTCACTTGGTGAGGGGTTAGTTTATGAGAATAGAGGTCTTGGGTTCAAGTCTCCTTCTCAAGCTTCTTTTGTAAAAAGTTTTTGTTCAAAGCGGCGGAATTTTTTTTTTAAAAAGTCGCACTTCATCCCATTCCCATAACTATTCGACATCTTCAACTCGTTTTTTCAAAAAGGCATAACTTCTTCATCTGGAAGCTGTTTTTCGAGCCGTTTTTTTTTAAACGGCCTAATTTTTCGAGATCTTTCCATTGGAGCAGTTAGTTTCAGCTTTTCTCAGCTTCAGTTTTTTTTTTTTAAATGGAAAGTGCATGCCCGATTATTCTTAACAGCACCAATTATTTCCAATGGCTACCTCACATGGTAGATATACTTAGAAGTAAAGGGCTTTATAGAATAGCCACAAGACAAGAAACTAAACCTTCTGATGATGATAAAGTTGCTAAATGGGAAAATAAACAAGATCAAGCACAAGAGTTGATAGGAATGTCCATTGCTCAAGATCTTCGATTTCATATCCTTGACATTGACACCCTTGATGAAGCCCTGGAAAAGCTAAAAATTGTTTTTGGCATTCAAAATCAAATCAGGGCCCACCAGCTTGAAAATGAGTTGCTTACTTTGGACCCCAATAATTTCTCCTCCATTGAAGATTTTTTGTCCAAATTCAAGACCATTCGAATTCTTTTAGAAGGTTGTAAGATCAAAAAGGAAGATGGTAGCCTCATTTATTGCATTCTTGCTAAGCTTGGCCCTGCATACTCTGTATTTGTTTCTATCTTCCATTCCACTAGAGAAGCCATCATTTCTTCAGGAACCACCTACAAGAACCCCTCTTTTGATGCCTTTTGCGATTCTTTGATAAGAGAACAAGAAAAACTCTTACACCTTGGTCTTATCACTTCTGGAAATGCTTCTAAGAAAGCCTTAGCAGCCCAACGACAATCATATCAAAAGAATCCCAAGAAGCAGTGTCCTAAAAAGTATGGTCCGAAACCAAACAAGGGTCCTAAGCAATTTCAGCCACAAACTAAAAAAGCAACTCACCAAAATGATAAGGCATATAAAAACAAAGGAAAGAAGACAGATAGACATTGCACCTTTTGCAATCGTGATGGCCATTTAGAGTCCAAATGTTTTAAGAAGATGGAAGCTTTAGAAGCAGCAATGAAGAAGCACAACATCAATTTGGAGCACTCTTCACCTTCATCTTCAGGAATGGCACTTTCTGTTTGTGGTTGTCGAGCATCAAGATCTGGTTATGCATTAAATGTATCTTCCTCTTCTCATTCTCATGAGTGGCTCATTGATTCTGGAGCTTCTTATCACATGGCCAAAAATAAAGCCATGTTTTCTTCTTTAAATGATTGTAACACCAAACATATTTATGTTGGTGATTATAGATCTCTTAGTGTTGTAAGATCTGGAACCATTCATCTCGATAATAGTTAGTTTAATGATGTACTATGTGTTCCTACCTTGTCATGAAACCTTCTCTCTGTTTATCAGATAACTCATTCAGGTGAAGGGAAAATAGTAGAATTCTCACCTCATGATGTTGTAATCAAGGATCTCAAAGATCCTAACCATATTTTAGCTACTAGCATTGTTGATGATTCCACAAGGTTGTATAAGTTTGACAACTTTGGGTCATCCTCTCTTCCCTCTATTTTTGTTGCTCATAATGATGATGTGAGCAAACTTTGGCATGAGCGATTTGGTCACTTAAATTATCGCTCTCTTCAAACTCTATGTAAGGAAAATATGGTGACGGGCCTTCCTATGGTATCTTGCTGAAATGGTGTTTGCTCCGGATGTGTACTCGAAAAACATCATCGGGATAGTTTTGACAAACGTGCCTCTTGGCATGCTTCAGCCCCTTTGCAGCTTGTGCACAGTGATTTTTGCGGTCCTCTTCTTGTTGTTTCTTTCTCTGGTTGCAAGTACTTCTTAACTTTCATTGATGATTTTTCCAGACGCACTTGGGTATACTTCTTAAAACTCAAGAGTGAAGTTTTTAACATGTTCTTGGCCTTTAAGGCATTTGTTGAGAAACAATCTGGACATCAAATTCTTAATTTAAGATCAGACAATGGAGGAGAATATGTTAACAACAAATTTATCAACTTCTGCACTGAGCATGGCATTCAATTGCAACATACTGTTCCATATACTCCACAACAAAATGGTGTAGCTGAAAGGAAGAATCGCACCTTAAAAGAAATGGCTAATTGTATGCTTAAATCTAAAGGACTTGGTCTCAATTTTTGGGCAGAAGCCATTAACTGTGCAAATTACATAGTAAATCGCACTCCTACTAAGGTTTTAAAGAATATAACTCCAAAAGAAGCTTGGAGCTCAATCAAACCAGATGTAAGTCACTTTCGTGTTTTTGGAAGTGATGCTTGGGCCCATATTCCAAATGCGAAACATAAAGCCTTATAACCTCAGAGTGAAAAATGCATTTTTGTTGGATATTCTAAAGATGTCAAAGAATATAGAATTCTTCAACCAAAATCCAAAAATATAATCATTAGAAGAGATGTAAAATTTGATGAAAATATATCGGCCTGCGAGCCTAGTTCGACGGGTGTGCCACCTTTGGCCTGCGAGCCTGATTCGGCATATGTGCCACCTCTCTCTCTCTCTTCTATTTTTAATAACATTCCTTCTAGTTCAAATGATGACAGCGAGGATGACAATCCTCCTCCACCTCTTGAAATTGTTCCTTATACTCCACCGCTTCCAAGATGGGTCCGCTCTACTCAGGATGCAACAGGTTCTCTTGTAGGTGACCCTGCCGATCAATGACGTACACGTTCTCAGTTCGAAAAAGCCTCTTCCTTATTGGCTCAAGTTCCAGAAAAACTTGATCCAGAAACCTTTGAAGAAGCCTCCGGTCATCCAGATTGGGATGAAGCTATGAATGAAGAATATCGCTCCTTATTGGCGAATGATACTTGGGATTTTGTTCCTCTTCCAAAAGGAAGAAAACTTGTCAGATGCAGATGGGTTTACAAAACAAAGTTTGGACTAGATGGAAAAGTGGATAGACATAAAGCTCGTCTTGTCGCTAAGGATTTTCACAAGTTGAAGGCATTGAATATACTGAAACCTTCTCCCCTGCTGCAAAAATGAATTCTATCCGCCTTGTTCTTTCCCTTGCTGCCTCCTTTAAATGGGAAGTCCATCAGATGGATGTTAAATCCGCCTTCTTACATGGAGATTTGCATGAAGAAATATACATGGAACAACCCCTTGGATTTATTCAAAAAGACTCCAGCCTTGTTTGTCGCCTTAGGAAGTCTCTCTATGGTCTCGAACAAGCTCCTCAGGCTTGGTATGCCAAAATGTATAGATTTCTCTTAGATAATGGCTTTTCTAGATGTCATTCTAACAACACTGTCTACACCAAGAAAGTGGGTAAGTCCTTCACCATCCTTGTTCTTTATGTTGATGATCTTATCCTTACTAGTAGTGATCCAAACCATATAAACCATGTGAAGTCTAGCCTCGAAAAGAAGTTTGAAATGACAGACTTAGCACACTTGCATTATTTCCTCGGTCTTCAAATCTTGCAATCCAAGAAAGGCATTACCCTCTCTCAGTCCAAGTATGCTTGTGATCTTCTACACCATTTTCACATGGAAGACTGTAAGCCAACCCCTTCTCCCTTTCAGTCTAGAGTCAAGCTTTCAGTCAACTGTACTCCCCCTGAAGTTGATGCTACCTTATATCGTCAACTTGTTGGTAAACTTCTGTATTTAACCCATACCCGTCCTGACCTTTCCTTTGCCGTTGGTCTTGTCGCTCAGTTTATGCACCAACCTCATGAAAGTCACTGGAAAGCAGCCAAAAGAATACTTCGATATATTCGAGGTACAATTCAGTTCAAGATCATTACAGTGCAGGAGCATCTCCATTGTTGATTGGTTTCACTGATTCTGATTGGGCTAGTGATCCGGATGATCGAAAGTCTACTGCAAGGTATGTATTCACTCTTGGTTCAAGACCTATTACTTGGTCTTGTAAGAAACAAAGTGTCATTTCTCTTTCTTCAGCAGAAGCGGAGTATCGTGGTGCAGTTGAAGCCAGCAAGGAAGCCATGTGGCTTCGTCAGATCCTGTCTGAATTTGGTCTTCATCAGTAGCATCCAACTACACTTTGGTGTGATAATCATAGTGCCATTCAGCTATGTAAAGATCTAGTTCAGCATCAGCGTATGAAACACATTGAAGTCCACATACACTTCATCAGAAAGCTCATTCATGATCGTGTTCTTGAAGTGCAGTATTGTCCAACCAATGATCAAGTAGCCAATATCTTTACGAAGACTCTCACCGAAGCGAAGTTTACCAAACTTCGATCCATGCTTGGAGTTCAGGAAAGTTGTCATTAAGGGGGGATAGGCTCTAATGCCTCCTTCCTTCTCCTATTGTGTCACTTTGTAAATCCTTCAATCCTATCCCAATTTGTTCTTAATGGGGGATGTTAGGATATTTCGACACAAAGGAAATAGGCTCCTTTTGTGTCACCTTTGTAAATCCTTCAATCCTATCCTAAGTTGTTCTTAAGGGGGGATGTTAAGATATTCCGACACATAGGAAATAGTTAAGAATAACTTAGTCTAGTGTAGAGTTAGGTAAAGTGTGTTTCTTTACCATGTACATTTGTAACTTATAATCCGACAGTCACGATTTGTAGTGATCCGAAGGTTATCTCTCACCTCGGTATTAACGACACTTGATCTATGGCTTAACACCCGAATGGTCCATGATCTCTATTTAAAGAGCATAGAGGGTCATTTGTTCGGTAACCGTTTATGAGAGAAACATATGTAACTTTTCTTTTTATATTAATAAATTGCCTAAAGTGGCCGCATTGGCTCAGGCCGTGGATTGTTTCCCTCTTTGAGGGTTTTAACCACGTGATTATACTGGTATACTGATTTGTGATCTGTTTGTGAGCGGTGACCTTTGGTTCTTGATCTAAGGAACCTACCCTGTAAATTCCTACATCCTCTAGATGTCAAGGCAGCCTATGATGTTCAAATCAAAAACAGACCTTCAATTCCTGATAACATCAAACACTGCGAAGTATTTAAGGATGACAAGGAAAATCAGAAATTTTTAGAGTGTTAGAGTTTGCAAACATACAAATTGATGATGAGCAGGACATTGTTGAAAACCAAAATAGCAGCCCTTTTAAGAAAACCATGGCTGGGAAGAACATTATAGATCTGAAAACTAACTATATTCCTAAGGGTTTAGTTCCTTTAGAAAGACTGTTCGGTAATAATGATGTTTTTCTCAAGCCTGAAAGCAAAGTTGATGGAGAGAGTACAATAGAATGTAACATTGGTACAGAAGATCAGCCAAAATTAGTCAAAGTGTCCAAATTCCTTTCTCTTGAAACCAGAACAAAATATATCAAACTGCTGAAAGAAGTTGCTGAGATTTTTGCATGGTCTTATAGTGAGCTGAAAACTTATGATAGGAGCATAATGGAGCACAAGATTCCTTTGAAAATAGATGCAAAGCCTGTAGCACAAAAAATTAGACATATCAATCCCATGCTTCTCTCAATCATTGAGAAAGAAATCAGAAAATTATGGGAAGCAAAGATAATTCTGTCTTTGAGATTTTCTAACTGGGTAGCTAATATAGTCTTGGTCCAGAAAAAGAATGGAGAGATAAGAATTTGTGTCGATTTTCACAACCTAAACCAGTGTTCATTGAAAGATAACTATCCACTACCCAAGATGGATTATATCTTGCAGAAGGTTGTAGGATCCAAAAGATTGTCAATGATTGATCGCTTTTCAGGCTATAATCATATTACAACTGACAGGCAAGACAGAGAAAAGACAACATTTACCACACCCTGGGGTACATTCATGTACAACAAAATTCCATTTGGTCTGATGAATGCATGCGCAACCTTTCAGCGGGCAATGGATATTGCCTTTGCGGAAGAAAATGACAGATTTGTAGTCATCTATTTGGATGACATTACAGTCTATTCTAAATCTGATGAAGACCACTTGAAACATTTGAAACAAGTTTTTGACAAATGCAGAAAGTTTGGTTTGTCCTTAAACCCAAAAAAGTCATCCTTTGTTGTCCAAGAAGGTAAATTATTGGGACATATTGTAACAGAAAGTGGCATATGTATTGATCCGAGAAGAGTAGAAGCTATTCAGAAAATTGGTTTGCCAAGGAATAAAAAAGAATTGCAGTCATTTTTAGGGAAGATCAACTTTTTGAAGCGTTTGTTCCTAACTTTGCAGAGCTGATCAAACACATAAATGTCTTGCTGAAAAAAGATGCAAATTTTAAATGGCGAGATGAAGCAAAGAATTCTTTTTCAACAATCAAGTCTGCCTTGACTGAAGCTCCAATTTTGATTAGTCCTGATTTTGAAAAAGATTTTCTGATTTTTTCATATGCTTCAGAAGAAACAATTGCAGTTGTCTTACTATAGAAGAACAAAGAAGGTTTAGAGAAGCCTATTTCATTTTTCAATCGTGCTTTAAGGGATGTTGAATTAAAGTACAGCTTGACTGAAAAACAAGAATATGCACTAGTTGAGGCTTTGAAGTCTTTTCGAGTTTATGCGCTGCATTCAAAAATAGTTGCTTTTGTGCCCAATATCATTGTTAAAGATGTGTTGTTGTAGCTAGAGACAGATGGCAGAAGGGGACGATGGGTGACCAAAATTATGGAATTTGATGTCGAAATCAAACCAACTAAATTGATAAAAGGTCAAGGCTTGCCTCGCTTGATGGCTGAATCTAACTGCAAAGCTTTAAATCTGAATGTAGAAGCAGCTGAAGGAGAAGATGGAGAAAGTATTTCTAATTATCATGAAATATTTAATTCAAATTGGTACAAGGATATAGTATATTTTTTTTTAAATTTCAAGTGTCCACCTGAAATGGAGAAGTCTAAAAGGAGAGCTTTTAAATTGAGAGTTGTATAGTATTGCATTTTGGAAGACCATCTTTACTGGAAGGATCATGTTGGAGTCTTATTAAGATGTGTAGATGAAGCAGAATCCCAGGAGATTATGACAGAGATACATGCAGGAGTGTCTGGAGGGCATTTGTATTGGAGAGCCACAGCAAACAAAATCTTAAGAGTTGGCTATTATTGGCCAACTCATTTCTCTGATGTTTTTGCCAAAGTCAGGAGTTGTGTCAAATGTCAGAAATTTGTTGGTAAACAGAAATTGCTACCATTACCTTCCTATTTCAGCAGATGTTCCTTTCTAGTAGTGGGGGTTAGACTTCATCAGTGAAATTCATCCACCTTCATCAGGACAGCATAGATGTATTCTCACAGCTACAAACTATTTCACTAAATGGATTGAAGTTGTACCAACCAAGAATGCTACTGATACGGTAATTATCAAATTTATGTTGGAAAACATTATGTCATGATTTGGTTGTCCACAAAAGTTAGTAATTGATAATGCAATGGCCTTTAAGTCCACCAAGATGTACAACTTTTGTCAGCAATATGGGATTGAATTGACTCATTCCACGCCTTATTACCCTCAAGGTAATGGACTAGCCAAGTTATCCAATAAAAGTTTGGTGAGGATATTAAGAAAATCATGCCTGGAAATAAAAGAAATTGGGACACTCAGCTGGTACATGCTCTGTGGGCAGATAGAGTAAGTGGTAAAAAATCAATTGGAATGTCTCCATTTTAGCTTGTATATGGTACTGATGCTGTAATGCCTTCGCAATTAGCTCTTCCTGTAATGAAATTCCTGCAAGATGAAGTTGATGATGAAGATCCAATCCAAAGGAGAATGCTATAGTTGATAGAGGCACACCAAATCAGACAATTATTGCTGGAAAAAGTACAGAAGTATCAGGCTAAAGTCAAATTTGTTTTTGACAAAAGAGCAAATTAGCAGTTGTTTCAAGAGAATGATTTGGTGCTGCGTTGGGATGTTAGGAGAGAAGACCATGGAAAGCATAGTAAGTTTGACAATTTGTGGTTTGGGCTATTTAGAATTGTTGAAGTTTTGGAAAACAATACTTTTCTGTTCAAACATCTGGATGATGATCAACTGACTGGAGGCCCAGTTAATGGTCATTTTCTTAAGAATTTCTTTGTTTAGTAAGTTAGTTGAGTCATTCCATTGTAAATATCCGGTGTGAGGTGTCAATAAACTCCATGCCCAATGGTACTTATGTCTGTATATATAGTCAGTCTTGAGTTCAATCAGTCAATGGTCAATCCTAGTCTTTATTTGCGAGAAGTCTTCTGAGTTTCAAGAGTTTTTGAGGCACTGAGTCTATAGTCCAGAAGCCTCATAGGGAGGACTTCATCCCCAACAGGAGCCACAGTTAGCACTGAAAATGTTAATGGTGTAATCGCCATTGTGTCACTGTTTTCAAATTTTTTTTAATTTCCTAGTCCATGTCCAAGTTTGAGTCATTCCCAACAAAGGTAAAAGAGAGTCCCAAAATCAAGGTACTTTTAAGTGAATAGGTGTCATTAGTGTTTTAGAGTCATAAAATAAGTTAAAATCACTATTTTAACTTATGTTAGTGCAGAAGGCTAGTTGTCGTTTGGGTAATAAAGTTGCAGTCACCTTGTTCGGAATAATAACTACCTCTATTGTGATTTCATTGTCAAAACAGTAATGCAATAAAGGGTAGCTATCTCTCAGAATTGAAAGTTATATATTTCACACAGTGAAAAGCGCAGTTGTTTCACTGAGATTTTGGTTATCTCAATTCAGAGGTAAAGATAGTTGTTCATCAAGCATATAGGAGCAGCAAAGAATTGTTTAAAAGGAAAGAACCATTCATGTTTGAAGATCATTGAAGACCCATATGCTATGAATATGATTATTCTTTTAATTAAGATTAATTATTATTTTACCTAAGGGATTATTATTAGTGAATGGTTAATTTACCTAGGCAGCTAACCTGTAGCTATTTCACCTAAGTCAAGCAAAAATCATAGTACAAGGAATCTGACATTTAATGATAATGTGGAGTGTGAAGCCTAGTGGGATGACTTGGCACTTGTTTTTGAATTATTTCAAAACATGTCATTACTCCTTGCCATAATTGCAGGCGCGAAATTAGAGAAGAGAGCTCGGTGTTCACTCAACCAAAGTCCTTTGTGCAGGCTACAGCTAAACAGAGACCATTCCTCCAGCAAGCAGTTTCAGTTTTCAAAGAAGGCAAACCAAGGCTTCGTGGATAGTATTACAACCAGAATTCAACAGTTGTGTTTGTGAGCAATCTAGTTGTTGGAAGAATGGGGAAAGGAGGAAATCTCAATAGGTCAAAGCCAACTAATACAAGATTTGTGGATGCTAGGGCTAAACCACAATTCAAATCTGCTGGCTAGTATAAATTCCTACAAAAGTTCTCTGGGGAGAACGTGGCTCTAGCTCAGGCTTTTGCTAAGACTTTCGATGGTGAAAAGGTCAAGTTAGGCAGCAAGACATTCAACATTTCCAAAGCTATCATAGCTTGTGCTACCCAAACTTCTGCAACTGGTGAACATTGGTTTAAAACCAAAACACTGCCTGAAGAAGTAAGTTCTTACCTTAAGCCCGAATATGTTGATGTTAAGTGGAATCCAACTGCTCACATTTCTTGTTTTAAGGCCGAGTGGCAGCATGTTATTACCTCAATCCAAAAATACATCACATGCAAGGGGAGGTTTTCTTTTGTTCATCGTTATCAGTTAAGATTCCTTGCTCACATTTCAGGAGATAAACCTCTGAAACTACCCTATTTTCTGTATAAATCTCTGCTCAAAATGTCCCTAAAGCTACAAAAAATTCCAAACTACTCTTTACACAATTTATATCACAGAGGGTTGATTAAAATTTTAACTGTCTATCATCTCAGAAAGAAGAAAATTACTTGGGATAGGCTTTTAAGAGAGGAAGGGTTTGGTAGCATAAATTCTAGGAGAAGGGTAGGGAGGCCCAAGAAAAGAAACATCCACGAGAAAACCAGTGATGCCCCTGTTTCACACAGTTCACCATCTAACTATGTACATTCATCAGTCTTCTATCAAGTTAACCCTACCTCTATCTCAGTCAAAAGGCCAACCAGAAGCTCGATTAGGAAGGCTACAAATCCTATGCCTATGCCAGCAGTGTCACCAGTTAATGAAGTTCATGTCAGTAGCTCACCTAGAGAACCTCAAACCCTAAGGTCTTTCATGGAAGAATACAAGAAGAAACTGCAACAGAAAAATGCAAAGTCTCCTAAGAAGCCTATGTCAAAGGACAAAGAGAAAATAGCCTCCTCTTCACGGAGCCAACCTAAGAAGAAACTCTTCATTGAGGAAAAACCAGTGGAATTCAACCCTGGACTTCTTGCACCTGAGCCTGTTTTGTCACCAGTGGAAGTCAACCCTGGTATGAAAAGTTCAAGCCATGTTCCTAAGTCATCTCATCAAGTACAACCAAGTAGTGGTACTTCTCTCACAGAGTCCACTCTCTCACAGGTTTTGCTTTCTCTTAAGAGAGGCAAACAGAAAATGTCAGAGCTTGTCATAGAAGAAGAGCCTACTTTGGCTAAATTAGTTTCCTCCATTTGTTCTTCGATCAAGAAGAGGAAGAAAAATGTGATACACTCTTATTCCTCCTATGAAGACAACAGTGATCCTGAGTACACAGAATCAGAAGATGAGGAGGCAGAGTCTAGTAAATTCATGCATGGAGGTAAGAGGTCCAAATTCATCCCTAATCCCTATGTCAAGAGACCTCATACTAGACCCAAAAATAAACTCAGGCTGAACAGCAAGTTGATTGCCAATCCTAAATTAAGAATTGAGATTATCAACATTGAGGAAAGCCCAGAAGACAAAATCGAAAGGAAGAAAAAGACTCGGTCAAAGAGTCAAGCACAGAGAAAGAGGTCAGATAAGAGGGTGACTAAAGCAGAGGCCATCAGGATTTTTGCCTCTATTATGGACCTCTGATGAATGAAGAATAGGGTTGCCTTGGAGAAACTTTTTTGGGTTAATGTTCCATGTTTTTCGGATATAGCTACCTTTTCTGCGAAGGTAGCAATTATTTTGAAATATTAACATGCGATGGAAAGGGGCTACTTTTTGGTTTGTTATCTTGATGGTGACATTAAACAGATGAAGTGGAGGAGTTTTTCAGTTGCAATGGATGCTCCCAGGTGTCATGTATCAAGTCTTCTCCGAAATACCAGCGTTCTGTTTTGCACGTTTGAAGGAGACAACCACATGTCACTCCCACTGTTTTTACACTTTTTGCTGAAGATTGGTTGCACCAGAACGGAAGAGTGGTCTTCAAATAGACTACCACCTCATACAACCATTTTGGAGTGACAGCCTTCATGATGTTTATCTTATTTTTAATGTAGCACTTTGTATTTAAGATTAGGGATAAGCCTCATCTCTTGCACGAAATTGTAATAACTTTTGAAACAAATTTACCTTTTTCTGTGGGGATGACAGTATCATTTTTTGTATATATATGCCAAACTGATATGAAGTAAAGGTTGGTGGTTTTAGAATTTTGACTCATATGATCTGTAATCTTTTTTGTGAATGAAATGGAATGACACTACTGAGGACTTATTACCAATTTGTTATGTGTATTGTCAACTTTACTTGTGTTTCCATATCTTCTTTCTTTCAATTTCAGTTTGCAAACCATTATGTTGTTATGTGTTCTTATCAGTCTCTTAAACATGTTATGTGTTTTATCAGTTTTTGTTAGTCTCACATAGTGAGCATTCCTGGTAATATATATGTTATAACAGTGAAAGAGCATCACTCATGATAGTTATTCTTCATGATATTTCAGTGAGAATCTTGTAAGACTAGAAATAGCTTTCTTTTAATGGAATATTGTCCAACTCCTACTTTTGTTAATTTCTACCAAATGCAATAGATTTATGTTTTGCAGACCTACTGTTTCCTCTCTCATCTTATAGTTTCCTCTCCTCGTAGGCTAAAAACTTGCATTCTACTACCACATCAGGTTCCAAGACCCTCATTAGTAGAAATATGGATTGACTAAAATCTCTTTTCAGTGAATCAGAGTTTATACCACCTACCAATCTCATAAAACAAATCATTAAATTGC